>VYXH01003460.1:787241-856076 GCA_013397275.1 Burhinus bistriatus
AAAAAAAAAAGGGGCGGGGGAGAGGTATTCAGTGAAACATCAGCTTTTGAGTCAAAGATCAATATATTATATCCAATGGTTATATTTTTACCTTCAATAACCTACATTAAACTTTTTCTGTCGGTTCTTAGGCAAAAAAATAAATCCAGCATATACTTCACTGCTGGAGCTTGTTCTTTAATTTAATTAAACTTTATTGTTGCGTTTCCTGCCCTCCATCCTCTTTCTCATTCAATACACTTCCCATTGTCCCTTTCATTGAAATTACTTCCTCCTTTTGTCAGAAACTCTCCCAACACTTCTTCAAAGGTGGAAAAATAAAGGATTTTTATCAGCAATTTTAAAATGTTTTCTGTGTTGTATTCATTGTATTGAGAGTCACAGCAGTGACTGAAAACCAAAAAGCCCAGTGATGGTTATTATTGCCTCTACAGGACTGAGGCTTGACAGGGAATCTGGGTAATGCCCTCACAATACCAAGCATTGATACTTTATTCCTTTTGTGTTTTGTACAGATCTCATCCCTACCACTGCATACAAAAGAGAGTCTCTGAAAAGGTGTCCTGTTTATGAAAAAATGGATAGCCTCTACTTGAGAGGGTTTTTTATTCCTTTTTTTCAACTTTTAATTGCAGATGAAGTAAAAGCACTGTCAATTGAATCTGATTTGCCTGAAATTGCACAGGCATGCTGGTCATGGTAACAACTAGGGACTCTGTTAATGAACATTTACAATGTTGATTCTTTACCAAGGTATTCGTGGAAAAAATAAGAGCCCTCCAGTGGCCAAAATAATACCATAAAACTTGGTGGTGCTTAACCAAAGCCTGTCTAAGCTCTTGATAAGCTCGTGGTACTTAAGCAGGCTGTGTGCTGTGACCTAAGTTTATCATGCTGTTTCTCTTATCTTTCATTGTTATCCTTTGCTTCCTTATTTTGTTCACCTGCTCTTCTTATCTTTCACTTAGATTGATGTCTTTTCAAGAATAAATCTTATTTTCATTAGATGCGTCTTGTCCTGCTCCAGTAGGGTGTCAGTTCCAGTATAAGGACTATCCCTGCTCTTGTAATACAAATGCCATAGTTACATCATACCTTATTTTCGTGATACTGGAACTGTGTGTCAGCCTTTCTGTTCTTGAATTAGAATATACTTCTCTACTTTTTAAAAATGTGATGTTCATTGTGGAACAAACACAGCTCATCTGTATAAAGTTGCCAGGTTAAGTTTCCATTATTTCTTTAAGACCAGGAATATGCTTCTCAGTTTTTTCTAGAAGAAAATACTGCTAAAAATAATGCCTAGTATGTATTAAATATATACTTATCTTACTAATGGAGAATAAGACCTGATAGAAAAAGTGCCTTAAAATTCTGGAAAGGTTTTGATTGCAGAAATCAAATATTTACAGTGGGAATTCACATGATGACAAAGGACAGCTCTGTTCACTTGTGGATCATTGCCTGTATAGCAGCATGTAATGACACTTTTGAGCTTCATAAAAACTAATTAAGTGCATGTATCTAATCTACAGGAAAGTGAACAAGACACTACTGATGTTTAACTTTACAGTATGGCTCAGCTGGTAGCCCATGCTGAAAATACCATTCTCTCACCTCTTCCTGCAGTGAAAATGCACAGCAGGCAGACAATATTGACTTTTTAAATGTCCAAAAGGCATCTGTTTTATGAGTAAGTTTCCAATGAGTGGCCAACATGGAACTGTACCTTCCCTACATGGCTGCTGAAAGCCATTTCAAACCAGAACAGAAGACATCTATCTTTCCTTTAGATAAAGTAGTTGACTTCCAAAAAGAATACTCAAGCCCTTCATAACAATATTGCTCAATATTATTAGCTTTCCCTACATTCCTTTACTGGAGAGAACTGTTACGTAGCTGTTCTTTGCCATTCTCCATGTGTAATATCCCCAGGAAAGCAATTACACTCTTTGTTTAGCTTATTTCACTCATTGTGAGACACTCATGATGCTCTCTACAAATAAATCATATCAGTCAGCTAGAAAAGCTTTTGATTTAGCAGCAAGTTTGTAAAATCCTATAGTGCATATGTTAAATACAGTAGCAAACACAGGTGACCTATTTGGGAATAATCTCAGAAAGATAAATGTCAGTACATCATTTCTATTTACAATGCAAGGAACATATTTGTCCAAGAAACACTGAATTTGTGAAGAGTTAGTAAATGCATACAATCAAACAAATCTCTTTGTAGCTTTTTCTAGCAACCACTCAATATAGGGATCTGTACAGCCACCAAAGAAACATTATAAAAGACAGAGTGAAGTAACTGACCTCTGAGATCCATCTGTAAGCTCATTTACGGGGTTATATGTGCGCCCACCTGTATTTCATGCATGTGATCACCATTCAGCAAAGAGGTGTTTGGATTTTACTAGGCTGTTCTACCAAAATGTTGGTTTGTTAATGGCAAAACTGGCAACAAAACACAAAAACTTAAAAGACAAATGAGAAATTCTTAGGGAAAAAAATGTGACTTAACAGTCCCGTAAATACATTTGAATACTACAGGCAGTTCTAGTCTTCACAATCTAAAAGACTGTAGCAGAAATACAAAATACGCCAAGTACGAGAAACATAATCAAAGGATCAAAACAATGTCTATATGAATAACAAGCTTCTGTAAAAAGGAGTGAGTTGAGGACTTTGAGCCTGTGAAAGATGAGCAAAATAGAATTAACGGTTGTATTAGATTATAGGTGGCTCAGAGAAGCAAATAATTACTGTCAACTAGGTAGCTGAAAAATTAGTTGGAGAAGAGTCACATCTTCATATCTTATTCCACCCATTACACTAAAAGTTACATTAATTAAAGAAGTGACTAAGTGTATTCATGTGTCTGCTAAACACCAAGAAGCAAGTGAGTTGCAAAATGCTGGAAGTTCTGAGAACATACAGGGGAATTATTACAATCTAATTGTCCTACTCTTTGCTTTAGGGCAATAGTCAAGACTGATTAGGAGGCTATAGGTCTGATTTGTTATGTCTGTTTTCACTAGCCAAATGACACAAGCCTTTTTTCCCCATCTTGTTTCTAATGCTCTTTGAAAGAAGAGATTTGTTAGTTGAAAGCTAGTTTCCACAAATCTCATTATCTGCTGTAGTAGCTACTTAAATTGCTGATATTTTGGTTTAAGTTAAAAAAAAAAAAAAGCCTATGCTTTTGCTGTTTTCCTCCTATTTTTACTTTGCCACTGTAGACTTTTGTATCAGTCAGTCCCTGCGTGTTTTGTTAATACCAGCTGTTCACCCAAAAACTTGAATATTTCTCCTGTCAGATATGACCTTGCTTCCCTAATCCTGTGTTCTGTGTATCTTAAAGGACATATGGTGGTGTTTCTGTGTTACAGTAGTCGTGGTATGTTAAAGTCGACATCAGTGTCAAAGCATTATTCTTGTAAAACCTTTCTGATAACATTTATAGATAAAGACAATTAAAAAATAATAATTTATGGCAATTATGCCAATTTATACTTTACAATTTGGGCAGAAATGATCTTGTAAAAATGTATACTAAAAAATTTCTAAAAATACTTATTTTAAATCTTCATCTGTAGCAGATAAATGTACAGAAAGGAAGAAATCCAGTGCTAGTTGTTAGCAACATTGATGTACTTCTAGAATGTACAAGAACAGTTGCTAATGATCCAGACTGCTTTTCACTTAGGTGTCACTGTATATTTTTTTCTACTAATTCAGAAGAGTCTGGATGGGATATAGAAACATGAACTTACAGGTTTGCAACAGATCGCAGATCCATCTTGTTTAGAATTGTATCAGAGACTAATACTAGATGTTCCAGAGTAAGACATAAATCCTGTAATATATTTGATTTCTCCAAAATTCTAATAGTTGCTTCAGTGACGTTAAGGTAAAATTACTTTGTAAAACTTAGATGTGATAATCTATTGACATAATAACACGTGACGATACTGTTAATGTTTTACATTAGAATGCAAATTTGATTGAGCTGGGAATATAATTGCTTTGGAGTATCTCTTGGAGTTGGAAATGAAAGTCTTAGAGAATGTTAACAGCAGCATTGTAGTTGACGTGAATGTGGAAAGGAATGCAAAAGTGTTGCCCTTTATCTTAATTTCTACATGGAAGCTTCTGAAACTTTTTCTGCCATGCCTGTAATTATTTATTTGTCTGATTTTATTTCCTATTCTACAGTAATCAGCTAAAGTAATTATTTAAATTGTGACAATTACTGTAGAATACTGTAGTATTCTTTTTCAGCTATATAATTGTGAAATCCTGAAAGCACAAAATGTTTCCTGTGATCAATGTGCCAGTCTTGTGTTCAGTGTTTTCCACAACCTATTGATATCCGAGAGGAATTCCACTAGCAGAAAGTTGTGCCAATTAATGTTTTGATTTTTTTCCCCCAAAAAAACATTATTTGAATTTTAAAAATCATTTAAACCTCATTAAATTGGCTATGATTTCCATATTGTTCTACGAGACCTATGTGCTGAGTAGCGATGTCTGGTTTAGGTTTCTTTGTGTTGTTATCTATAGCCTTATTTGTAAGCGCTTCATGATTTTGTCATCCCATATGTGTTTAAAAATATTGCTATTGTATTGCATTTAACTTTTGTGTCTGTGCATAAAGTGAAAGTCAGGAAAAAAGCAGGGAATTCCCCTGGCTCTCTAACTGCATTTGAATTTAATTTGCCCCTTTCGTCTCCTCTTTGTCTTCTCTATTTAAATTGCAAGCCTTTTGGAATGGATTCTCCTACATACTTCGTTTGTAATGTGTCTAACACCATTGTCAAATGACCCTTAGTCTTTTCAGTAATAAACAAGATTTATAATAACAGGAGCTTAAAGATAATCTGGAGACACAAAAGCCCTAATTATGCAAAGGGGGCTGGGCAGTTGGAAACCTCTTTCATTTTGGTTTGGGTTTTTTTCTATTTTTAAAAACATTTAATTTCTGTGCAAAACAAGAGCAGCATTAGTTGTGGGTATTAGTCTTCAATTGTATGCGAGTTTCTGGATTTGTTACTATGCAGTAAGAACGACAAAGATGTACAAATATTAATTGTGAAGTTGTAATTGTTTCTCTAATATCTCTTGGCAATATCATATCAGTTCAGCTGAAAAGACATCCAAGACCCTGAACAAAGGTAAATACATATTATGGGCTAGGTAAAGAAATTGAACTTTATATTATTGAGACACAGATGGTAAGGAAGTCACTAAATAACCACCGGACTTTTGGTAACCTGTGCAAACCTAACCAACATTTGTGTCTTGTGAAAAGCCTACCAACAAAAAACAGTGGCTTTGTTGTGTGGATGACAACGGTCTATGGAATTCTTGTCAAATCCACATCTCTTGTTGGCTTTCTACTGTATCTTACATTTTATGTAACACAAACCAAGACAGCTTTAAGAAACAGATTTGCCCTGTCTATCTTCATAGATGGATGCCTTTAGCAGTGTTTAAATTCATTACTCGTGCATTTTGGTGCGGGTTTGTTTTGTATTGTTTTTTAAGGTCACATTTGAGTTTTACTGGTGTTAATTCTGAATTCATGAAACTAGTAATTTTCTACTGCTCTTTCATAATACCCTACATTGCCTCTCTTTGCTTGAAATTTAGTATCTGATGTTCTTAATGTTCAGGTCAATTTTATTGATTCTTTGGGTCTATTCTTCCATTGCGTTTTTACTAGGCACATACAGAAAGGGTAACTAATCTTAATATCTTGTGTTCACAACTCTGTTTAGCATGAAATCAGTAACTGACATATTAATTATAATAATCTGTTAAATATACTTTACCTACATGTTAATTATAGCAGACCATTCTCATTTATTTTTCTGGGTAGGCTATTAATTCAACCCAGATGGTACAGCTTTTTCAGACTGTAACACTCAGTGTTCACAGAATAAATCAGGTTGCCAAGATACAGGAGCAAAAATGTTATCACATCTGAATAGGTTTTAAAATGATATAACCATGAAAGCAACTTACCTTTTAATCAGGGAAGAAGCTTAGTTAGAGCAGGGTCAGTAAGCCAGGCCTGCTTTGTGAGACAGGAGGCGTTACTTGGAAGTACAGGAATTTCTGTTGTGTTCCAGAATATCAAACATCTTGAGAAAATACCTTTTTTCCTTGCCTAAATTAAGCAACCTAAAAGACACAATATAAAATAGTTGTCTCATTTTACTTGAGAAAATATTGAGTACAGTTAAAAAACTTCATGCTCTTCAGCAGAAGTAGGTAGAATGCCATGTTTACTGTTTGCAATCCCTGTTTAAAGGAGAGGAATCTGCCCTAACTGTAAATAATATGTAAAAATTCTTCCTCCCTCACCTTTAATTAAAACAGATATTGATATCACTTACTTCCTTTTCCATCTTCCCCCACATTAGTGTGCTCAATATGCAATTCTCTGCTGGCTATAAAGAGTAGGATTTTTATTTTGATGTAAAACACGTTTTAGGTGACACATTACTTCTTGAATACCTCATTTTTTAAATCGGTCTCCCCTCCTACACACGTTCACGCACGCCTCCACCACATTTACTTGCACAGTGTCTTGTGATTTTGTTTTTTACTCTCATTGGACATATTCTGGAGACCTAGGCTGGATCATATTTGGGTATTTCAAAGCCTGCTACTTCATCTAGATGAATGAGTCAAGATAATCCTTTATAAAATAAGATTAATGTCACCTTTAGCTTCTTTTTTACCATGTAGAATAAAAAGTTTTTGAACAATGGACGCGGAGTTTTCTGTTACAAAAACGTAGGTAACCTAGTTAGACGGAACATGCACTCTTTCTAAGTATAGAGAAAGACTGTTCTCATTTTCTTACTCTGTTATAAGAAATAAATGTGATAATAATAATAATTTTAAGTATATTATCTGCTCATAACCAGAAAGAAAATTATAAACTTGATAAAAACTAAAACTTACATATCAAAATCTTCTTGATATCTAGGTGTATTTTCCAAAACACTCTGTTAGCATGGTGGAATAAAATAAAATGTTTCTTCAGTCTTTTCAGAAATATTCACTGTAAAAGGTTATACTTTGGGGGGAATTTATGCAGGGCAATTATTGCTAGCAATTATTGTTTGAACCTTTCCAGGTAGTACCAGTTTCATGGTCCAGTAGCACTTCTGGGACACATACTAATTCAACAGTCAAGGATAAAGTAAAAACAATACCTGAAGTACTGCTAATTCTTTTATAATTTCAAGTAATCTAATTTGTGTATTTTGGAAGCAAAAATGGCTCTGACTTGAGACACAGCTCTGTATGAGTTATTCCTCTTTGCTACCATTAAAAAGGGATCAATAGTTGATGTTTTATGTTCTCCAGCATGAACCCTTAGTCCAGACTCAATAATCAGCTAATACCATATTGCTTTACTTGTATTTTTATTCTAGTATTTTAAAGTATACATTTTAAACTCTGAATCATAGTTACCAACCATATAAAATGGGACTGTTTGCTAATTGCTGTTAAACATGCTGTTAATTGCTTTCCTCGTTGGGAGTCAAGGCTCTGGCAGTTCATCTCTTGGAATTAATCTGTTTCATTAAGGGCAGGTAAAAGAAGATATTTGATTCCCAGTCTTAGGGATTTAAAGGAATAGAAAAAAAAAATCCTGGATTCTTTTGTAGACCTGAGAGAATTGTAAGAGTAATTTTCGTGATCTTTTTACCTCTCTGCCTGTCTGGACAAAATGGGGTCAAATTATCAAAACATAATATTCACTGAGTACAATTTGATCCCCCAGCTCCTATATTTAAGCCACTGAGAGAAACAATTGAAAAGTTTCCGAAGTGCCAGATTTGTAGAGCTACCAAAGGCACACTATTAACCTACAGCAGGAATTAACATAATATACAGTCCTCTTGATACCCCCATTAAGCTTATTTGGGCCAAATTCTACTTCTTCCTATACAACAGCTGTGGGAAAGACCTATGGGCTGAAATTGGCCCAGTGAGTACAGTGCTAGCCCTCGATTTGAAAGGAATGTGCCTGAAAAGAGAATAAAAAAAACAACAACAAAGCCAAAGTATAACCTAAAACATATGAATTACACCTCGGAAATGTTTCTAAACTAACTATCAGTAAGAACTGCAAAAACACTACATGGTTACGAGTAGCTTTTAGCTAGGGAACGTAAAATCTTAAATGGCACAGATAACGTCAATCTGAATTACCGTTTTCAGAATGACACAGATGTTAGGATAAGGAAGCATAAATGGAAATTAAAGAGAAACAAATTCAGAACAGATGTCAGGAAGCATTTTTTTCATGCCGAGAATCACAAACGTGTGGAATGGCCTACCAGGCAAGATTGTTAAGGAGAAAGCACAGGGGACATACAAGAAGTGATCAGATGGCATCATAGGGGAATTGAGCAGTAAAAAAGGAAATGAGCATGCATAAGGCAAATGGTTTTAATTTAATCCCAAACAATGTCCGTGTTCTTACGTTATTAATGCTTGCATATTTACCTTGGATAAACACACAGAATTCTTATGTTAAAAAAATGCACAAAATAGCCTCTTTCTGATAACAAAGTCAAGACAAATTTGTCATCTTTCACATAGTGTCTTTAAAAATTGCATATATAACAAGAAAATTTTTTTGGGTACGAATTCTCTCTGTATTCTGTATTGGTCATCTGTAAATGTTAGCCCTGAGGTCATAGGGGAACTTATGAATAACTTTAGAATATATTTCTCAGGAATGGCATCTTGTCGATGTTGTCAGTTGCCTTTTCAGGATGCTTGCTCCCCTGAGCTCTATTTTCACACAGTGTATGGGTGGAAAAGAAGCTGTACTTCATCTTATCTTTTGGGAAGAAGCAGCTGTGTAATGCTCAAAGCCCCAGTCCCACAACACTTACTCATGTAACTTCGTGTTTCGCCTGTTCTGTTAATTTCAGTGGGGCTCTTTGTTGCGTAGTTACACATTCAGTTGTTTGCAGGATAGGGTTCAAACGCTTTGTGTGACTCTTGTAGGACAAGCAGGTGTCCCTCAAAATAAGGAATTATGGTTTCTGCTATAGACTTCATATTTCAGTGTCGTGAACTTTGAGCCTCAAATGTGGAAAGATACAGAAACTAGAGATCCCCAAAGCCAGCTCGGGCTTCTGAATGTGGGTATCAATATTTTGCATCATCACTCTGTGCTGGGTTGAGTCCAATGGCAAATAAAGGAAAGATGAAAATAGTAAGTGGCTCTGAGCCATGTTTATGGACCCCTTTTGTTACCTCACTAAGCACTGAAAGTAGCTCTGAAAGGTCCTGTAATCGCATTGTTTGCAGCTTATAACATAAGCAGAATAAGCAAAACACTTATTTTTATTATTACTCTGTCCATTTCTCTTCTGCTTCCCTGATGTTCTCACTGTGTTTCTCCTCTCACTTACCATATAGCTGCTGCACCAGGAGAATTCTTGAGGAGAGGGCTATAGAGGACACTGATAGGACTACTGGGCATCTCTAGGAGCTTGGAGCTAAAAACCTATCAGGATTTGTTCCTTTCATGCTAAATGCAAACTTGGCTTAGAATTTTGTTTCTTGGATATAGAAGTTTGGCTCATATGCATAATAATATAATTAAAATTCAGTGTAAACGCATGGTGATTTTTTCCTCTCAACAATGTTACTACAATAGGCTAAATAGACCAAACCTGAATCTAGTAAATGATGATGAAAAAATAAAGGGTGGTACTTTGCAGATTTCAGAGAACCACATCCTCACTGTGTAAATAGTCACAGCACTATTGAAAACAATGGCAATTGAAGTAAATAACGTTCTGTTGCTTTCCTACTAGCTAGGTGGTGTTTTACTGTCTGTGGCAACGTTATTGTTTGTCTTATCAGGATTTTAATTTTGCAGGCATAGAAATGTAATGGAATCCACCTGGTGGATAATTTAGTTTATGCCTTCCACTTTATCTTAGCTTCTAGTCTCATAAGTCCCTGACTTGTAAAGTAAATTGATCAATTCATCATCAATTTTATGTACCACTTCCCTTTAAGCTATTCTTAGATAATATTTGATCAGTAGATATTTAAAACTCCAAATGTTTAAACAAATCATCACCTTGTCATTTAAGTGTAGGCACAGAAAACTAAACAATACAGTGTTAACTTATCTGTCGTAGACTGAAGATACTGTCTAGGCTTATCTTTTTTTAACGTGCTTTTTGACATAAAACCAGTTCACTAAGTCACATACTGAGAAATTCAATAGCAAAATGGGCTTAGTGATTTACTAAAATCATATGTACATCTCATAGTCATATACTGTGTATAGATTAGGAACTCCATAGAAAAAGGAAGAGAGCTGTAAGAAAATAAAGCGATAGAGCTGAGAGTTACTACTGAAGGTTCTGGGGTTTTAATCATAACCTCATGTTGATATTCCTATTTCCATTGTGCTTGGCAGCAAGTTGCTGTTTTAAAATTGTATTTCTATTTCATTGTCAGTCTCTGAAGCCGAATTACAATGATCCATAGCAACATTTTCTTAATTATGTTACTATCAGTTAATTAACACTTGTATAATGCATACCGGGCATAGATGAGAAAGCGAATGAAGACATGTCCCGTGTCAAGGAGAACAGGCTGCGATTTTACAAATGAAGAGGTCTAATGGAGTTCAGCATCAGTTCCCTTTGACTTTCAATGAGAACTCGATACCTGCTTTCTCTAGCATGCTTTGAAAGCCCTAGCTGTAGAGTGGAGGGGCCAATCCTGCAGCACTTCTCAGAGTACTGAATATGGCATGTAGCGTCCCTGCATCCAAAGACTGCACTGCACAAATTTGGTAGTGATTTTACAGAACTGAACCATGAGTCTAGATACATCGGAAAGGAGATAAACATATTAACAGTGTTGAACGCAAATATCAACATATACCAAATTCTTTGATGTGTTTTTGTTGTATCATTAGGTGCAACAAACTTTTATGCAAGATCTTTATAAAGTCTTACCCAAGAATTTCTGTTAATTAATTGTTGCAAAGAAACCCCAACAAACCCAAACCCTTACCCCTCATTGATTCTTTATTTCCCTTCTACAGGTAAGACTCACAGATTTTAACATTGCCACTTTAAGATAATGCCTTTTTCAAGGTGGAAGAAGTCTATTATTGTTGAGACAATAGGAACAATGGGCTAAACTTCTCTAAGCCACAGAGACACATCCCGGAATGGTTTTGAAGTACAAAGACACATCCCAGGATGATTTGAGAAAACAGTATGTGTTATATATACCTATTCAATAACGTCTAGCTGGAATGTTAGAGGCAACCGCACTTTTATTTGTTTGAAAGTGCCCTCAATTTTAAACCAGTTCTGTCTGTTTCCTTGATTTTGAACACAAAAGAATATGTTCTTATATGAGTAGCAAGATATTTTAAATAATGAAATATAATTCCATCAGCACTGTGTTCTCCTGTTATATATTACTGTATTAAATTATCTACAACTGAAGACATCCAGTTTATAATGAGATATCTGATGATTTATTTTTGCAAAAAATATTAGCTTTATTATTTATTAATTCTAGCAGTATTCCTCCGTGTATACTCCATAAATATTAACATATCTGATGTCTTGTAAAGATATGCTGAAAATAGCATTATGCCTGATGTATGGGGAACATTTGACATCTCATTTTTATGTAGTTGATCTTCTATAGCTTATAGTACCAAGAAGCTCAATTAATTAAGAACTTGTGTCAAACAAAAATAAAAATACTGCTAGTGTAAGGATATTTGGAGACTTGTATTTGGACTAAAACCACTGTTTAGCCATCAACATTATCACAGAGGTAGTAAAGAGGAAGACTGAGTTTTTTTCATTTGTGGAAGACTGAATGAATTACAAAATTCCTTTTAAATTACTGTATTGCTCAACAAATACCCATATAAAAATATTGAGATATGTCCTCACAGATCTCAAGTTGTTCTTTTAAAAATAATATTTATGCTGGATATTATTTTAAGTAATATCAAAACAGTACTGCTGTCTACATTTACTTTTAAAAATAAGCCAGATACCCCGCCATGATGCTATATGAATACAGCTGTTGTCTGTAACCCACAAAGACCGTCTGGAATTTGAGGTTTATCAGAAGATTATTGTTCAAGGCTAGTTTATCTCAAAACCCCAAATCCTTTACATGTGTGCTGACATAGTCTTTTGTAGAGTCTGATGTAGACAGATTTCCTTTAAGCTTGTTATATATTTGGTCTTATTAAGAACATGACAATCACTTTTGTTTTGATATATATGATTAAATACAGTACTGTCTTTGTAAGTATTTTAACGATACATTTACAGGTTGTTTCATTGTAATTTCTCCCAGGTTTTCTCTTCAGATGGAAGAATTCACCTATCACACAAACATTTGTAAATACACCACATTAACACAGAGATCAGGAAGACTTAGAAGAACTTGATATTTATCTATGTTTCCCCAATTATAGGTAAGCTTGAAACACTCGAAGGGGCATTGTCGTGATTTGATAAATGCAAATTTAAAATAAAATTAAACATGATGTAAATAATATATATTATAAGTCAATCTTTGCTTTACATCTTTGAACAAAAACCTTGTTTTTCTAAACAACTTGATAGAGGTAAGCCAGCTAAATGTTCATATTGTGTGGGGAGGAGAAGGCAGAGTTCCTAGTTACAACTGGTTGACTGTGTGCGGGTGAAAAGTCCCAGCTGATAACTTGGTAGCAAGAGAACAATAGGGAAAAGGAGTAACCTCATGGCTCTAACTAAAGCACATTATGTCATATATTCTGTAAGGCATTTCATTTCTTTATTTAGTTTTCTAGGAAACATAAAGGGACCAGTAGAACTTTGGTGAGCTCTGCTTTTTTTTTTTTTTAATACACAATATAGTAGTTTCAGATGTGTCTGAAGCCAGTGTGAAATTGGTGGATTCAAGAAGGTTTACTTGAAAACCTTAGAACTGAACAGAATGAACAAGTCTAAGGCACTTGCATTGCATTTGTAAAGATTTATGCCAGTATATTTGGTGTTGATTGTGGCTTCTCTTATCATATCTCTTTTCTTTTCATTAGAGAACAGGTTGTGACTTTGGCTTCTAGCCAGTATCTTTTGGCAGGACTGATATGGTAGAGATGGTATGGCCGTCACACACATCTTCATGTATACAGCGTAGGAGGGGACTCTGACGTTCGTATGCCGTATTGGAAAATTGTGCTGAGTTTGCTTGCTACAATTGACATTAGCTCACAAAGCTGAATGTATTCTTTGCAATTCAACATGCTGTGATATCAGGATCCCCTGTTTCTATATCAATATTGTTACCTGTAGGTAATTACATTAAAAAATTATTATTGGTTTTTGTGACATAACACAACGGAGGCATTTCCTTAAAATTGTGGAATTACAAATAGTTTGGATTTGCTACGTATTTATTAGTACAAAAGGGAAAAGAATCCAAGTAGCAGACACACATAGAGTGTACACAAACATATATTTATATATAGTCCATACAAAATATTAAATTAGGTAACTGCTGCATACTTTAGATGATGTTGTAAAGCATGACGCTCAAGTTGTGACACTGTAATCATTGAAAGAGTGCTGTGCAACCTTGCGATGCGCTGGCTGGAATGGAACAGCTGATTACTAATATGAGGCAGAATCCATACATAAAAAACCAAGCAAAGAAACCTGTGTGTTTCCTAGGCATTTTTGAGATGCCCATTGGTACTGCATGTGTGTCTGGAATTCTAAATAATTTTCTGGATGCATTTATTCCATATCCCTGGTATAAAATACCTACAAATAAATTCTAGGGCTCTCCAAAGGCTTGTATGTATTTTCTACTGCTCATGTATTTCTGAAATCTATTCTCAGTCATTTGACAAAGACTCAGTGTCAAATAATTGCCACTTCACTAGGATTCCAGACTGTCGCCTTCGTTTTACTTCTTTCCTGTGAGGAAAAGCATTCTTGCAGGTTTTTTTTCTGGAGGCAGCAGACTACAAAATCTTTTTCCTGCCAAACACTAATTTCTTCAAGGCCTGTAGATAGGGTTAAGGCCACTGTTGCAGAGACTCAAAGCTAACCCGAAGCAGGGAGTGTGGCACTTCATTTTGTGAAGTAAAATTAAAAATTGAAAGCTACTTTGACCATGATGGAGCTCCCCATTGGCATTTTTATTTGCTAGCAGAACTCCATTTCAGTGCAGCTGACGTCAGCCTGAAGACATTGATGCAAAACTCCTTAGTCCCATAATTTTTATTTGTATAAGTTTGTGCTTTTGAGTCAAGTCAGAATTTTCTGTAGATGCTATGTCCAGTAGACATATGTTACCTCAGGAAAAATAACCAAAGTGGCAAAACTGTTTTGTATAACAGTTTGGCACAAAAGGTAGAGGAAAGCAGGGCAAAGATGAATTGCATTGAAAAGATGTGCTTTTTCTCAGATCAGAATAAAGAAAGGATTGGTATAATCCATTTTAAAACTAAGAATGCTGTGACAAAGCATAATATGAAACTGGAAGTGTACTATATAGTATAGTAATGAGAATAGAATAATTTTGGTATGTGACATAACTAATACACCTATATGTATATGTTTTGTATCTTTTATGAGATATCTTTTTTATAGTAATTTTGTAAAGTCTTTTTCAAATATTGTGACCTTGATTCATTATTCCTTGATTCTTGCATTGCATGCTGTTAGAACAATATAGAAGTTGAATGATACAGTGGTGGATCAGACTCTTGAGGTTTTGCACAGGTACCCTTTATCTGTGCTTTCTCCAATCTGAAGGTTAAACTTGATGTGAGGTTTTCAGACTGACAAACAGGAAATGTACCAACAGAATGGTATGAATATATGAAATGCATGAGTTACTTTAGAATGCGTTTTGCTTGCTCTTCAAATGGTGTTACAGCCCTGCAATGGTGTCTGATTGGTTTTTTCTTATATAGCGTGTTTTTGAGGTGAGAAACAAGAGACGAGTATGATTATTTGGGCCTCGGAGAGAATTGTGGCAGGAAATGTAAGTACAATTTAAATATCCAGTAGATATTTGTTAACTGTGATACTGTTGAGCACAAAATAAGCTTGATTGATATGCATCTATCTAGCCTTTTTAAGAATTGTATATCAAAGGATAAAGCATTTTGTACAAAGTACGAGGCTGTAGCCATATCAATATCACTATAATTACACTTCTAATCTTTCCTCTGAGTATCTTGACTTTCCTTGGTGGCTGGCATCAAACTTTTAAAAAAGAGATTATTAATATCCACATTTGAGTTTGAGAGAACTTTCACCTGAACTTCTACATGTGTTATCTGATAGAAGAAATAGTCTGAAAAAAAGAGGGTTAGCTCTCTTCATATTTGAAATAGAAGAGTAGAATGAGATACAAAGAAATAGCAATATACTGGGTGTATTTTGTGGTCCCTTACAATACAAATTAGAACAGACTTACTGGGTTCTATTTGGCAGGAAATGGTAACATTACGCAAGAAGGCAGATATCATGTCTAAATATGGGCAGGGATAAATCTAGCCAAAAAACCAGTCATGGATGCAGATGTCCCTGCTGAAGTTTTTGCACCTGGGCCATTTGGTTTCCAAACTGACCTCATGACTGGCCACAATGGCTGCCTTCTCTTCAAGAGCCAAAAGAGGAAGAAGCTTAAGTGGGTCCATATGGCACACAACAATTGACAGCAAAGATGCATTGCCAACTTGGTATTGCAACTACAGTTTGTGTTTCAATGTGCTGTGGAATTGGTTCACTATTCACAGAAGAGCAAGTACTGCCAGGAGCAGCTTAATCTATGAATTTATCTAATTATGTCCTAAAAGCACTGGAGAACTGCAGTATAATTTCAGATGTTGTGAGATGAAGCCAAAGTCAATTTAACCTGAACTGTGCAAATTCCAATTTGCATCCAGAATCAAGAAGTTGAGCTTCCCTTATCTTTAGTGGCAAAAATGTTGTACTGTACTGTATCATTTGGGTAGGAAGCAGAATATACCATCAGTTGACTTCCAGGAGTTAAAGAAAGATGATAAAAAATTACAAATAAGCTATTGGACATGATTATCTGTGACCTTGAACAACTTTTTGTTGTTTTTCCTTCCCACGCTGGACTTCATAATAGAATTTATTTTAAAGCAATGATACACAACTGAAAAGAGTAAGAGACCTTTGATATAATTGCCACGAAGCTAGAAAATCAAATGATATTACTGTAAAATTCTTGTAATAGCCTAGGCAATAACTTGGCTGTGTTTGAGTGCCACAGCTCTCTTTGTTCACTAGTTGTTCATTATGTAGTTTTATTGGTTATTTTTCCCTTTTATCGTCTGTTGATAGAGGGTACTTAACTATTTATGAGCCTATCTGAGGGTGAAGTTTGCTATTTCCTGGCTGGAATTCTAAGTGAGAGGAACATAATGGTACTGTGTAGTGTGATACCTGTGTGTATTTTTTCCATTGTGATATCTGGAAAAAGATTTATGTATGTGAGTCATTCTTTCCACCCGAAGACAGCCACGTAGTTTGAGTAGGACATTGCCTTGTGACTGTGGTATTCTTGTTGACTAATGGTAGATACGAACCAAACACATATTTGCATTTGATAACCCAAGTAAACACCTGTCCCTAAGGTTATACTTAAATCAAATCTTTTTACGAGAAAAAAATAAAGATTAAAAATTGAGGAATTCCTTGAGTTGACATATCTCTGGACATACTGGTTGTACTTAGAAATACTTTGGTAGGATCTGAAGTATTAGTGGAAAATACAATATTGTATGATATTGAGTCACTAAAAATACATAGCAGATGAGCTGAAGATAGTCTTCCATCAGGTTGTATTGGGCTCAGAGTTGAGCCTAAAATAATGGCAGTAATTAAAAAATTTCTAATTGTTTTAGATGACTAAGTAGTATTCATTCAGTGATGTATTTTTTTTTCCTAATGTAGAAAACTATTCCCACCCTATTTTTACAAAGGATGTGTCACTGCTACTTAGTTTGTGTAGCTCTTCTTTTTTTTTTTTTTTTTACCTACCTGTCACTGCCATAAACTCACGTTCAAATTTGTCATGTTGTCCCAAAGATATTTTAGCATTCACCCTTTTCATCTTTACACAGAAAGATGTTACTTCTGAAGATCTACACTTCCAAACTATAAGCCCACATAGCCTTGCATGGTCAACCTTTTACAGAGCTGCTGTGAAGAACAGATTTTTCAATAGTTGTATCACAAAGCCCATGCAGTTACGCAGATGATATACTTACCAGGAATGGAAAACCTAGACTCACAGGGTTTTTACAAGTTCAATAACATTCATCCTGCCATCAGATTCTTTCTGAAATGCTTCTATACCTACAGTGCTCTCCTAAGCACTGTGTAAAATCTTTAAAATTAAATTAAAAAAAAAATCCAATAGCCTACAAGCTACAGTACATAGAAGCAGTCTCTGTAAAAACAGCAGCCAATCCAAACACACCAAATGGTTTTTAATATACAACCAAGTCATCAGACATCACTGCATGTGCTGCAAGCAGAGTGCTTATACCTATCTTATTAATATGAAGACTTCTATTCAACAAGGCTATTCTCCTAGGAACCCAAAATCTATTTTTGAAAGGCCAACTAAATTCCTATAAGGAATTGCTTCAATCTGGGAAGAAACCCTACTGATTACATCTCATTGTAACATCCAATTTAGGTACCCACGTGGAAAAATCATTAAACAATTAATGATTTTTGTCTTGATAAAATTTATATTATAGAAAAATTTATATTAACAAGACTTGACCTTGAAACAAACTTCCCATAATATTCTCATCTAGCCTTTAACCAGGCACCGTCTTGTTCAAGTCATAATGAGACATAAATTCCCTGCAGTCTAAAATTTACCAACTGAATGGTTCTAAAACCAGAGCTGAGCAAAATCAAGATGGTTGCTGCATTCCACTATGCCCACATTAAGTAGCTCTGCCAGCGCAAACCCGTGAAAATCCCTAAAACGTTATATACTTTTTCCATTGTGTAAAACTCCCCAGTGACATTAAACAATCACTACACATCAGAATGATCTAACACAGCTAATCAGATGTAGATAGAAGTGTGGAATATCCACTTACATGCTGGAAAAATTCCATACAAACTAGTCACTTCTCTGATCTTTTTCAGGTATTCACTGAACAAAATACTTCCTAAAGATGATACTGAAAAGGAAAGCTCTTAATTTGAGTTAATAACAAAACCCAGAAACTCAGAAATACTGGTTTAATAATCTCATCATGTTTCACATATGGTAAACATTACTTTTCTTCCTTTTTATTCTAGAGGAAGCCACTTTGTAACCTGTCCTTTTCTGCAACCGCCTGTCCAAAAATACTCTCTGCGCCACAAGTACCTTCCACATTTTTCTGCCTGTGATTTATTTATTTATTTATTTTAACCAATAAGTATCTAATTAAACCCTAAGCATTTGCTCTTCTATAAAACTAAAATACTTTCTTCCCCCTGGCCTCTAGCATCATAGTAACAGGAAAGACTGTCCTTTTCTGTCCTCAGTTGCAGCACTGGGAACAGATGATGCTGCCGTACCTCATCCAGAGACCTCTTACCTGACATGGGGACACCAAGTTGAAAAGTAGATTTAGACTGCAGAAAGAATTAATGCCCAAAACTGAATGCTTTGTGCTTAGGGGTAATGAGAGTGTATCCCTTCAACACAATCCATTCAGCAGTGCCCAACCAGCCCAGAAAGCCGAGAGTGCGATTCTGTAGTATTGATCCACCAGCTAAAACAGAGAAGAGACGCCAAGTGTGGGCTACAGGAATTTGACCTTCTGTTAGATTCCACTGAGGAGTATGTCGTATTTCAGTCTCCTCTGAAGAACAGATGTAAGAAAGTCGTTCGACCTTGACAGCAAACTTTCTTAGCATTTACCCTCCAGCAACCTACAGGAGAGGCCCCATCATCGTGTAGGTGAAAAGAGAAATTATAAGGAACAACATGGGATCCACAACTGAACTTCACAAAAATATGTTGATCTTCAGAGAACTACCCCTACTTTGAATAAGCATAGGAAGGTTATATAGTCTTGTCTTCATTGGTTTGTGACCTTGCAGGGAAGGGTTTTCTCTCTTTTTGTAGCTTAAGCACAATGGGACACGGACAATGTTTCTTTTGTCTGCCGTGGGGGAGGAGTGTGGGTTTATCCATTTGTAAGCAGCATAGGGAGGGCCTGAGTGCTTTCTCTTCTTATGAGTACTAGGTGAAGGTGGTTTATTCAGCTAGCAGTGCTACCACAAGAATGTCATAATCTCAAGCAAGTACAGGATGGCTCTTTTATGATCATTGCTAGAGTGAATACAGTAGCCCTGGAAAATGTTTTCTTGAAATTCTATATTATAATACTTGCCACACCTACTGCAATACTTCCTTAATATAAAATAGGTCTTAAAAGTCACTTTCTGGTTTTATATATTATTGAAAACTTTTATATGCAAAATTTGAATGTCACTTGGATGTGAAGCTCACATAGCTGTGCCTTTCCTTTATAAGATTTTGATTATTGCAGTCTTTCAGATGACCCTTGTATATTGCTTATAAATTCAACATCTGACTTAGGCTTTTTGTGATCCTTTAGGACAGGGCATTAACCTTATTGAAAACAAAACCAATTGTTTTATATTATATGCTGCTGTTAGTTTAAAGGCCCTTGATCAAGCAAGAAAGGAATATCTCAACAATACTTGCTGTATTATTTTAAGACCCGTAAATATATGTAACAAAACTGGATATACTGGGTTAAATTACAAGCTATTGGGTGGGCAGCTTTATCTTTCCTGTCCTGTAATTGCCATGATTCAGCTGTGAGGGCTTCATAGCTTAGCAGAAAAATGTATCTTTCCAATTGGCTCCACATAGTTTTATGCAGCTCCGGGAGCTAATTTGCATGTATATCTGAAGTTTGTCTATCTTGTAGTGCTGAAACAAGCCCAACGCTCCTAAAACATGTCAGGCTGTACCTCTGTGTATATGTAGGTTGTACCTTTGTATACAACTTCAAGAGTTAAAATTTTTCAGTCTACCAGCTACTTGTCATGCATTTGTTATATGAAGTAGAATTTGACGTTGAAGAAAGGTGGTTACAGAAGAAAGGGAAACTTAACTGTTAAGAAAACATTTACTTACATTTGTTTATTAGAGGAAAGAGATGGTGTTTAGAAGTCATGGATTACAGTTTTTTTTTCTGTGGTAACTTTTCTCTCATCTTAAAATGTCAAATACAGGGTTATTTTATGAAATTTTCTTTAGTAACTTCAAAATATCAATTTGCCAGAACTTATTAACCTTGAAATATGTCTAGTGTAGTAAGGTGTATAGACTACCATAATGTTATGAAAATTCTCATTGTGGTTAAAAAAAAGTGCCAATATGAAATGATCTCTTTGTTTCAAATTTGCTCAAATGACGGATCAGTGTCAGTAAGTAAGCAGTATTTATCAGCTACCTGGGGGCATGTAAGCTTAAAGGAAATGCAGAGACACTGTAGTAACAGTATTTTTAGCATTGCTAAACACAGCAATTGTTGATGCTCATTTAAAAAAACTCGCTAGTGGCATGCCTGGGCTTCTGACCACTTACCACTCGTGACAGTGACCTGCTGAGCGGTTAAAGGAGGCCTGAGGAGACTTTGGGTGGGATTCCATGTATTTTGTACAGGCTTTCCATTCCCCTGCGTTACCCTGCTGTTTGAACAGGCCTGGTGTAGCATGCTGAACAGGGCACAGGAGGAAGCATAGTAGGTGCTCGTCAAGTACGCTGAGCAAATTAAGACTCTCAAAGGGCTTGGGAGAGCTGTCCCCCAGAGGATTGTAACCAAACTCTAGTGTGAGATAAGGTTAAAACAAAGGGAGGTCTGTCAAAGTTTTAGGTGGATCGGAAATGCTCTGTGGCAATTCCAGTGTTGAAATGGCAGTTGTGAAAGGTTTTAGGACAACTTTGTACTCCAGCACCTTAACAGGATTCTTTATTTTGGAAGTATCTGTTGGTTGTCTGTGCTTAGAGATAGATTGTTTGTTTATAAATTGGGAAAATGATAGCGCATCTTTGTTTCACAGCAGTGAGGGTTATGCAGGTGATGATTAAAGAGAAACATCAGTTAGAGATTGTAAAGGCAAGTCTTTACCATAAGAGCCATAAGCTAACCCATGGGAAGAAAGAACTGGAATGCATGAGGGAAGTTATGGTCTGAGTCGTACAGGACCCAAGAACCGTTCAGATTGGGACTGGTACAGATGCTAAGCAGCTATGTAAATACCATGGAAAATTGTACAGTCATAGAAGATACAATTAAATGTGCTAATTGTTCCTAATGTACAGAACTCCATACCAAAGTCTGTCCATACTTATTTATAGTTCAGAAGTTTCAATAGCTTTCTGTGCCTTTTATTCTTTCTGTTGACAGTAGCGAGGCGGTGAACGTTATAAAATATTTTGATAATACATTTCTTTAACATGATTTTAAAAAAAAATAAATTAAACAGTCTCACAGCATGGTCTGTAAAGCTACTTTAGTCTCAGTTCAACTATTTCTGCCACCAGTTTATGAGCTTTGTCCATTGTTACTGTGGTAGTACCATACTGACCTTTCCTCGGCCCATCTGGTACGCTTTTCAAATGAATGTTGCTGCTGACAATGCCCTGGTTCAAGCTGATCCTGGAGTGCAATTTAGTCATTGTTCACCAATGATTAATCAAGAAGAGATTTCATAATGAAGTCAGCATTAAAATGTATGGGCATGTGGCAAATCAGATTGAATGGCAATATCTCAGAATATATAGCATCATATTGTTAGGTTTCTTTTGTGGTTTTCACTCTCCTGGGGACCTGAGTATAGACTGTGATATGCCGAGAGCACTGTTTATTTTACATTTTAAATGATTAGTGGAAGATTAAACTTTCATGCTAACTGAAAAATATAATGAAAATGCTAAATTCTGGGCTCCCTATCTAAATATTATTAGCTTCTAAATGATGTATTTGGTTCTTTTGTTCTTGCTGACTCACAGTCCATAACCTTTCTTTTGTTAATGCATTTCAAACCCCTGTTCAGTATCCCTAGACAAAAAGGTATTGTGATATAGTAGTGGAGAGAAGGAGAAAAAATAGCCTAAAAAGAGAAAATAATGGAGAAGAACTATTTTTAGATGCTTTCATTAAATATAAACACAATTAAGAATAGTCACTAGCTGATGAGGAGATGAATTATACTAAAAATGGCTGTAATTTTTGAATGACAGAAGGGAAGTTATAGCTAAAACTAGTTTACATCAGGTAAAAGTGTGCCTGTACAGATGTGCACTGTAGCTTGTACCTGATGCTGTCTTGCAGCAAGGACCCAGGTCAAGCCCACTTACCATGAATTGCCAGATAAACCTGTAAATTCCAGGATGGAGGAAAGAAACTAAACTTGCGGATAGGTGGATATGTGCATCCTTGTTTTCTTCCATTCCAAATGTTAAAGGCTATCTCAGGCTGGTCTCATGAAAAATTTTGTAACAGGACTATAGCTCAAGCAAATGGTGATGCAGTTTCCAAAGTAATAGGGTACCTGATAAACAGCAGCAGCTGGCATTTCTAAAAGAATACCTATTTTTAACCTCCAAAAAGCAAATGTCTTGTGGTCATATATATCTGATAATTCAGGCAAAGGATTCATAGAGACACTGCAATCTGAATTTAAGTTAACAATATATCTTATTCCAAGAAATATTTTTCATGAAACGCTTCATAAAAGACTTGGTTGTTGGGTATGAGATCCCCATCTTCTTTAATATGCAGCAAAACCCAGCATGTTTTATTCAACGAGTCAGATCAGTGAGTGTATTCAGACTGTATATTTGTACATTATGTACAGATAAAAAACATACAATGCCAAGAAGCTGGCAAAGAAATTTCCAGTTGAATTTTTTTGTTTGGGTTTATAAAAATAACTGTGGTGCATCAATTACTCCCTATTGCCATGGATACAAGTGATACTTTATTATATAACTGTACAGCTGTGCTCAGTTCTAATATGAAAACCAGACTTTTTTCATCTTTCTATTTCATAGTTACTGAACTGAGATAATAACATCTCCTTTTACTTATGAATGTATTCAATTTCTTTACCATTCTCTAAAGTATTATTGATTAGAATTTCATTATGGCATTTATAATAAAGTCTATAGTAAATGCTTCTGTTCTACTACAAGGATGCTATGGATGAAGGTCATTCTATTATATATTACACATGCAACAATGGGATATACCAGAAAAGTGTGTTAAGGTTAAAAAATCAATATTCAAAAATTAGAGAATATCCAAATTCAGGCTGTGTTATTCATATGTGTTACGATGCAGTCTTCAATCAGATAAGTATGTTTCCTATATCTTATCTACTTTGGACTGTTCTAACAAACAATAATTCTGACCAAAAGTGTGCGACAGATTTCAGCTGTGGTAGAGTACGTATTGGCTGTTGTCTCTTGGCTATGTTAGCTATAAAATTCTGGTGGTACTGACAGAATTAGACTACTAAAGTAAATGATATTTTATATTGTACAGGCATTTTTGCACTACTTCTAGAAAAGTAGAAATAAGTAGAAATACTTTTGATACTTTTTTTGTGTTACAGATAGAAAAGTGCTTTTTCATTTGTATAGGACATTCAGTAATAGTGCAAAGTAATAACACTGGTGAGAATGCAGAGATCCTCATGTATGCAAGCAATAAAGTTTAGGCTTATGGTTGATGTGGCAGAGGGGTGAAAAAGTTTGGGGAGTAAGGGCAAAATGGCAGACAGAACTTAGGGAGCTATGCCTGACTATAGTTTGGGGAAAAGTACTGACACAAAAGGACTTTCACATACTTATTACCGATGTCATTATTCTCAGGTTTAACATGTTTTTCTGTATGTTGTCTTTTACATAATTAGCCTAACAGGTGGAGGGGGAAAAGATATTTTTCAAATTACACAGAAAGGTGATTTTTCTAATAGGAGAAAAGGCAAAAACCTCAGTCTTAATGGTCACGTGCTGCTCCCATGCCAAAAAGTAAATGCTCCAACATGTTACAATGAATTTAAACATTCCAGCATCTTCTCTATTTTAGGAAAATCGGAGAAACGTACTATCAGTATTAGTTAAGGTGATGCTCTGGAAGTAAGTCTGTATTTCCTTATTTTAGATTGTATAAGAACAGATCACAGAAACCCATACAAATATGCAAATATGTGCAGCCATTAATACCTGTAGATAAATGTACTGTTAAATTGATTACCTCAGTATGGCTATAAGCCAGCTCTTTACAAATACAGAGATATGTAATAAATTTTGTCAGTTTGGATGGTTTATTGCCTTATGCAGGCACCTCCTCCTTTTCTTGGGCAACACTGCCACAAATGACATAGTCAAAGAAATGAAACTATTGAGACCTGGTTTAATAACTCTACTTACGCTTCTTCCCAAGCACTAGAGATTCTGTGGAAAGAGTGATATCTGTATATGCATACACATGTATATATTCACACACAAACACACATACGTACGTACATGTACTATGGCTGCAGTAGCCTCACTGGGACAATCAATTTAGGGCAGTAAAGGTGTTGCTTTAAGTTGCACTGAGGTGTGAGTGAGCTCCAGTCCAGAAAAGGAGGTATAGGACAGTGGCGTAAAATGTTTTTTACCTGTTCCTTTCAAGCATCAGTACAAAAAATTGGGACCTTTCTATCTTAAGAGGGTTTTTTTCTCTATCTGTATTCTACAATCAACTAGAGACACGTTGTTGGGCTGTACAAGGCCTTATACAAACTAGAGTTTAGAGCAGACTTTATCCAGAGGACATTACAACCAAGAATTTATATAGAAGGAATAATGAACCCTTACAGAATGCTTTTATTTCTTTTTTTCAGTTATGGCAAGTTACATGGCTGGTTAGGATCTTCCTGGATGTCAATTTATGTCTTCATACATCATAAGAAATAGTTACAAATACCCTATGGCTTTATGTTAATGTGTCTGCGTTGCAATAGAAGTCAGCTAGAGACTTTAATTGCAGAATCTTGTATTCAGTTATTAAACCTTTTCCCTGCACTGCCAGGCCTTGAAGGGAGAAGGTGCCTGGAGTGAGTACTTTGGCCCAGGTTGTGCTGATGAGTGTTGCTACAGTCCCATTACTCTTTATGGTGCATCAGGAGACCTTTTCTCTTGATACCACTGTTAGTGAGGGGTTGTACTGCCTTAGGAAAATTCTCGTTTCCTTTTTTCCTCGTATAAATCTGTCTTGCCTATTGTGTACCTAATTTAGGACCTGGTTTTCGTTTCAAGTGCCTGGCTCGCTAAATTTTAACTTTACTAAAGGTAAACTTCAATGTTGCTGAGATGCTTTAGGTTTCGTGATTTCCTTACGGTGAAGCTGACTAATGAGAGTTGAAGACTGATTACACCAATGCAGTTGAAGGGACAAAAGCCATGAAGAATTGTTCTTCAAATATCCCGGTATTAGAAGGGACCACAAACAAAAGCAAGGGTTAAGTTGAAGCCGTGTTTTAAGGCACGTGTACTGGATCTGCGGTATATAACAGTTTGCTGCAATTAGAAACCAGCATTATCAGTTCAATTAGCCTTGGGCTAATTCTTTCCTCTCCTATTTAGATCCTGTATCAGCACCAGTAGTTCATGTTGTACTTGTAAGTAATGTACATCAAATCTATTTAACTGTTTCATTTTTCCATCTTAATGCCTATTTGACACACTATTTAAATGTGTTTCATTTTAGACAAAATAATTATTCATATATTAATTGTGCACTCATCTTTTCTTCAGTGCTGTGTTATCTGATTATGTTGAATACAAGTCTGTGTATTACTGACTTCCAATTCTGTTACATACTAAACAGAGCCATTATGAATCCTGTTTATAATGGTGCCATTAAAAATGATGTGCTGTCAAGAATATCTTATAATGATGGTAGAGAATGTGTGTTTTCAAAGGTATTTAATGACTATATGGTTTTAAAACTGCAATGGAATACTTTTAATGGATTCTAATATAATAAATCAATCATATCTTGCTTGACTTAGTTACATTACATCCATACTAAGTGTGTTTTATGAAAAACTGCAGTTAGCTCTGGAACATTTTCCCCCTCCCAGCCTTTAGGCATTGTTCAGGTTTAGATTTTATATAAGTATTTATCTGAAAGATCATTTTCTGGGTGGTGTTTTTTCCACCAGATTTGTTACGTGGTTAAATAGGTACAATACAAAACACTTATAAGGTGCAATTTTAATTCTAAGTGATAAACAACATTAGAAAACCTATGAGCTCTCCTAAAAGGAGAACTTATCGTTTTCCTAATGGGTGAAATACTGCCAGTAGTTATTAGTACTTCAGATGATTCCCAGTGCAACACAAGTGCTGCAATTGCTTGGAAGACAGAACAAGAACAAGGGGGAATCTAGACCTACTGCTGCAACCAGCAAAGGAACAGTGACTCCAGCAGATAGTCTGGGGAGGGAGAAACCTAGGTGGGTCAATGATTGTGGAATTTAAAAGCATTGAACACAAGATATCCAAGACTGCTGTTCTAGCCCAAAGATACTTTTGGAGGCTTTCTGACCTAACTGATTACTTTTGACATTTGCATAATGAGACAGAATATGACAGAAGTTTTTTCTCTCCCCAGATTCTTCCAACCACTGACAGCTGAAAGAGATTCTGGCCATCAGACAACAGGACATATGATAAAATATCATCATTTTTATTATTGGAGTGACTAGTGGAATGCTTAGTTTTCCAAGTCTCACATTAGAATGACTTTTTATGCGGTCAATAATGTCTATTCTTTGACAGTCTGGCTGCAAACTTTCAACAGTGCTGGGATTCTGCTTCAATTTGGTGTAACATAGTATGTCCTATGGATTTGGATTCCTGTTTTCTTCGTAGTCTCCTGACACAAAGCCCATTCATTTGGGTTTTATTGTGCGCAGAGAACTTAGGAGTCTAATGAAAATTATCTTGAGATGCATTATGTCTCTGCTGGCTTTACTACTCCCTGAGAAAAACTGCAAATGTCTTTTTTTTTTTTAACCGAAGTATCTCAGCACTTGACAGATACAAATGACTTTTTGTAGGGTGCGAACAGTATCAGTGCCTTTTGTTAGTGGTAAACTAAGGTATATTAAGTTAAATCAAGTTGTGAATATGGTAGACCTGAGACTAGGATGCTAATTTCTAATCATGTTTCACTCACGTTACATAATTTTCAATGTCAATGAAAATATAATATGACATAGATAATTTACCAGTTTTTGTGATCTTTTGCAAAAAAACAGGTGAGTGAGAGGACACCTAAACTGTGTGTTTAGACACAAGAACTGATTTTTAGATATTTAGGTATGGGAAAAATGATCTATCAGAAGAAAACTCACTGCTGCTATATCTGCTGTAGCCAGGCCCGGTATTTTTATTGTCACTAGGGCTAATTTAGGGGAAGGGTGGTGAATTAATTAAATGTCCCATATCTATTCCCCGAACACTAGCATGGGGAGAGTTATTTGAGAAATGAATTGGAGAATGATATGGGCCTCTTATGAACAGCTGTCTGCTTCATGATGCATTGATAGAAGACCTTTCTCAAATAGATCATCAGTTGGAAGTAGTATATGTTTATGATATTCCAGAACTTAATTCTCTAACACAAAATTCTTTACTATCAGGTTATATTTTTGTTACTGAGTGACAGTGACGGTATTGTTCTTTTCCCAGATATGTTCAGACTGCCAGCATAATGTTGTTATACGTTGTTCAGATAAGGCTACTTTCTTCTTGAAGGCAAAAAGCTTACAGAGCCCTAAGCAAGTAGTGCAAAAATAATGAACCCTAAACCAAGTCTGAATATTCAGTACTTTAAAATGAAGAATACAAGAGTGTTATAACTGGTGTCTACTGTTGTCTAGATTTCTTACATATTTCATTCAAAAAACATTTAACCAGACTTTTCTCTCAAAAGTTCTCCTTACGTTCTTCAGTGACTAAATATTAGAGTATGGTTATGTCCCGAATGAAAAGAAAACAGCTTTTAGAGTCACAAGCCTATAACTTCAGAAACTTTCTTGTGTTTTGTTTTGTTTTTAAAGGAAAATGTGCTTTTGGAACTTCCCCAAAGTGAATCTTTTTTATTTTCTGTACTGTTAGCTCTATACATTTTCAAGGCGTATCGGATTAGGCTGTGGTTTATCTCAGGGAGCCTAACTGAAATAATTCTTCAGTATTTTTAGTAGGACAATCTACTGAAGAGAGAAATTCTGTTAAAATTTGCTGGCAAGAGCAAGATTTGGCCATATAGGTGAATAGGCAAGATAAAAATTAAGCAATGTGTATGTATTCCCCATTTAATTAAATAAGAACAAAATAATGCTGCTTTAATTCATGTTTCTAGGTTTATTTTCACTTTTATCTAAGGCTACCAAGTCTCCATCTGGATCGAAGAATGATTTTTAGATCATAAACTTTCTTTTCTTTCTACTTTATAGTAACTTACCATACTGAAAACTGAATTAAAGCTTAAGAGAGTTTGAGAAAATAAAGAATACTTTATCATTCTGGATCACTGTTTTAAGATTAATGTAATTCTATTGTGAATTTAGAAGGAAGTTGACGAAAGGAGATACATCTCTCTATTATTATGGTCCTTCTTTCTGTCTAATTTCTGAGGCATGCTGTGTTCACCTATCCTGTCCTGGATATACTTGTGCCCTTTTTCTTTGAGGTTACCATATCATCACTTCTCCCACAGCAATTAATCATGTAGTTGTTCTCAAACTCTCATTTGGAGTGAAGTGGGTTTATCAGAGACGTATTAGTCTAACTCATTTTTGACTGAACCACAGTTAGGGATGAACATCTGAATTAATATTCTGGACCAGCTAAGAGGGTAGGAACCTTTTAGATTGGAACAGTATGTGTGAACAGCTGCAGGTATTTATCACTTGATTGTCATCTTTTTTTTTCCATTTACAGAATGAGACAGAGGTTGTTGACTGGAGTATAATCTACACTATTTCACTGCAGAAGTTGTGTTATGATTATACATGTCCCAGAAATGCACTGTAGTTAATGACAGTCATGCACTCTGACCCATAGGCTTTTTTCTTGCTTTGTCTGAAAAAAAAAATAAAATCTAATTACAAAAACACATTAAATATCATGCAAAATAATAGATTAGAATCCAAATTAACATTAGGCTATTAGCCTAAAGCTACTAAACCAGTGGCTGAAGTTTGCAAAAGGATTTTAATAGAGCTTTGACTGCCTCTATCACGGATCTTTTACATTAAATTTACATTAAACACATTATTAAGCAAAGCAATAATCCTGTGACATAATTCTGATTAATAATGTGAAGTATTGCGCAATGAACTTGCAGGGAAAGTTCATTCTTTTTGTTTTGATTATCATTTAAGGAGACAAATCAGGTTCATATATTTGTTGCATTCTCCATTTAGCTACAACTATGACCCTGACCTGGGATGCACAAATTGTTTTGGTTGGTGTATTTAAAAAAAAAAAAACCATTATAGAATCTTCCTGTATTGAAAATGGTATCTCATTAAGAATCTTACATTTGTTAGTTCTTGCAGCAATATTATATTCAGAATACCACCTTGTATCATTTCTCGTTGGTGCGTCTTGAACAATAGCAGGAGTCACCAATATGAAAGGCCAGATTTTCAAAGGAGCCCAGTAATAGGTAGCTTCCCTAAATGAGCCTTGAAAAAGATTTTAACACAGATAACAAATATGTGGCAGACATTTTTCCAAACAACCTTTCATTCCAGGTACACACAATATCCATTTGTAAGTGGAGCATTGCTCATTAGTCTCATGATAGGAACAACGGACTAATGTTTTTCAGTGTGCTCGGTTAGGAGTGGAGAGTTATATTCTTTAACAGTAATAAATTAATATTGAAAAGTAACCTAGTGTTATACCATTGTAAGTAAATGCCACTGTAGTACAAGAATTCTTTTTCAAAAAGTTGAGAGCTTAGCGGATTTTAAAAAGGTTGAGAAACGCTGGCCTATACAATAATAGTATGGTCATTTGGTGCCTCCTAATGAAATACACGAACAGCCAGTAAACACTGCAGGAAACCATCTGCTGAAAGGAGAGTTCATAAATTTCAGCCTTCTGGGATTAAGATGACTCCCTGCAACTCAGATACAATCACCTAGAGACAGATTTGTGGCTTAAAAGACTTGTTTGATAGCAGATACCTAAGTCTTTCAAAGATAAAGCATGGCTGAGGTTGTCAGTACTCCTGCAGATGTATGTTGGGAAGCTGAGAACCCACTTCTGTGTTAGAGACTCCTGAAGGAGACAACAGGATGAATCTGCAAGAGAGCAGAACCATTCCAAAGCCACCGAGATGGCAGTAATTCTGCATATGTACAAAGCAAGCTTCCCGCTGGGGGGCTTAGTGGACAGAAATATAGCATCTGTGAGATGTTAGCAGCCAAAGGGGTTAAACAAAGCTTTATAGAATCCCTGTCTTAGATGTAAATGCCTAAATTTAATTTTAGTTCTTGTCCAGATCTGGGCCTGATACACTAGGATGAAATGGGTCGCATACATATCCAAGATATGTATCACCAGAGGGCAGTGCTAAACTGGGAACTAAAATTTTATTTTGATGTGCAATTCATGTGTATGGAAAAAAAGCTGCTTTTGTTCTGCTTCAGATATTACTATTTAAAAATATATTTATTTTATTGAAACCAGTGTATGTCTGGTTTTAGAAGCAATGAGAAACCTGATGCTTTTAATTGGAGCAAAGAAAAGAACTGTACACCATTACTTGTTGGAGTTCAGAAGAGGGATTTTGCTCTCAGTTGCACAGACCCTGGAAGATATTTTGTTAGTGTTTCTCCTTAAGAACATGCCAGGATTCGAAACTCAATTATTTGATAAGTTATTTGACATATTCTGTACTTAGCTTCCTCGGAACCCCAGGTTCTCTCTTGTAGGTGACCGGAAAGGACATGCTCTCTACCTGGTCTGTGCTGCTCATCCGAGGAAATAACTGTCTTGCTTTAGAAGCTGTGGCCTGTGTCACATATAGAGGCATGGCACACAAAGAGTTACTGTAATTTGCATAAAAATGCCAGTAAAGTGCAAACGCTGCTTCATTAATATGAATGAAGTTCACAGGATATTTACAAATTACACAAAGCCCCCCATTTAAAAATATATGTATCTGATGCAAGTCACACACAGGGTGTATGTGAAGCAGTTTCTGATACTGGCATAACATGGCGTGACAATAAGTAAATATAATGGTTGTCTTCATCTTCGGTGACACAGGAACTTAGATTGGGTACTGACAGGAACAAATGTAGCGGTAGATATTAGTTGAAATGAACTCCGGTATAGTAGATCATGGTAACAGGCTTTGTCAATAAGAAGCATGCTGTAAAAGCGGGGACTTAAATCTGCATGAGGAAGTGAAAGAAGGGGCAGATTGAAAAGGACGTGTCTTCAGTGGTGATGTGAGGCTTCTGCCTTTCCAGGAAGCATGAGGCACCGTACGTGGGAAATAACGAGAGGATGAAGCATTAAAAAGTATTTTATTAACGACAGACTGTTTTCTCATTAGTCTGTGATAATGAGAAAGACGATGTGTCTGTGGAAATAATAGGAATCAAACCTGCCATCTAGTACACAGTAAAATCATGCAAAATTATGTCAGGCGTTAAGACTTACTCATAATACAGCACATACAAGTAAATCTATAGAGGCTTATGCCGGAAAAATGATGCTTATCTTTCTTTCACACTTGTGAATCACCCACATGAGAGTGTATTTTGTCATGAGCTAAATGAAATATAAAATCTTTCTCTGGATATTGTGCATTAATCATTAATTTTTATGTTATGAAAAATACAGTATCTACGGCTAAGTTGGAAAATGAATTACATCAACTTCACTTAAAGCTTAAAGGCATTTATTTTAAAATACTGCAATCTAATTCAAGAACACAGTTCTCTAGTATCATAGCTTTTTAGCTTCACAGCAATGAGCTCATCTTTTCATGAAGAATTAAATTCCTAACCAATCCCACAGATTAAAACAGTATCATGAGGACTGGGCCATTTTTTTTTACACTTCAATTGCAATCATAAACCTAAATATCAAACTACAATTTATAACTACTCAGATTGTTCAGTTATACTTTGTGAAGAATGAGAATTTTGAGAGTTGGGTGGTCTGTGTTTTATTTTAATAAGAGGCAAAGCTATATTTTTCCATGGATTAAGTCCAACACAGAGAGAACTGTCAGTGTGAAAACAATAGAATTTATCTCCACTGATGTAGCTTGACATATGAACAAGAGCCTGAATTGTTGCCATGGCAATAAATGTGTAGGACTTATGCATGCATTTTCTGCTATAGGATTTTGATTAATGGCATTGACTAAATAGTCTGAAGTAGAAGAAACACTGCAGCAGGCCTGAGAATAGAGATGGCCTGGAATGGCTATGCACACCCTGCTGCACACTGTTACTGGTAAAATAAACTGTGGTTGAAATCGGAGTTGTCAAGTCTCCAGTAAAGTATGAATTGAGGATTTAGCACTTACGCTTAGTGTGAGAATTTAAAATGAACAGTCTCTTGAACGTGAACTGTATTGAAACACTTTTCATACACGATATTTCTTCTTTTGGGATGAATGGTTTGAATGATACAAATAGTCCTTTGCCATCTTCAGTGGCTGCTGCGGGCTCAATACAAGTCTTGATTCAGAAGACAATAAAGTATCTAGCTTTGATTCATTCATTAAGGTATTGAAGCAGTGGGAGAGGAGTCAGTGTTCTACTCAGCCAAGGTCTTCACTGGGAATAGGGAAAAGTGCTTTTCTGGGACTCATGCAAGATGCAGAGCACCTCATGGGAGGTGGTTTTATTAATGGAATGGTCAGAACTTACCAGAAAGGCCCCTAAATAACACCTCCTTTGAATTCAAGTAGATCTGGTTGTATGGTTTATCTGTATTTTTGTGGATGTGTATACTTAGCTATAGTGCATTTGTAATACCAAATGTATTTATTGTGAAAGAAATTGAAAGTCCTAACTAGTGTTTTACAGGCTGTACCAGCACTGATTTTTTCAGTGAATTCTGGAGCATATATGATTACGAATTACATATACATGTGGGATTTAAAAATAAATTAGGGAACTTTGCAAACAAATTCAAACGATTCTAAAAATCAGTGAAATGCAAAAATTATTTCTCATCTAGAATATGAAGACACTCATTCTTTACATGATTTTAAATATATTTTATTCCTGTATTTGTTCATTATAAGAGCTATTTGTGTTTAATCAAGGGTTCAGGTTTTCTCCAGCTCATCATCTGTTCCTAATCAACCCTGTCAAGAAATCAGACTGCTGAATTTGTGACGTTGCTATCATTTCTATGGTAATAGGATAGTTGATGAGCACAGTGTTACTGCCTCATTGTAGGATCAGGAAAAAGAAAGACCGGACTGTGTGGGAGGCAGAGTTAACAGGGACACAAGTGTCTTTAGTTGGAGAAAGCAGGAGCACGGGAAATGATGGCCAACTAAAGGTATTTTTGTGAAAGGCTTTCCTTCCGATTTGCCTCAATGTGAAGTTTTCTATTTTTTTTATAAGCTCACCAGTACCTTAAAAATACTTAGAAATACTAATTAATAAGTATGTTTGCCGTTGTACCTTAGGTTACGGTCTCTTGATTTGTGCTTCAGTAATTGCTCATTGCAAACTTCTAAGGCAAGAAGGTGCTAATTACTCTAAAGTTTGAAAAGCCTATGTTTACCTGATCCTCACGCTCTCCCAGTCTCTTATTGGCATCATCTCCCTCACATTGGCATATTTGTCTCCCCAGTGGGACGTGGTGGTAGGACATGTGCCTTGTGTTCCAGCCAGTTTCTTGGGCTTCTGAAACAGCAGTGAAGGTGCCTCAGGTTGATTTTCATGCTTGAAAACCTGGAAGCAGAGGGAAAAGCTTTTTAAAGTGAGACCACCATATTGGTCCTTCAGCTGTATAATGCTACTCTTTTTTGGCCTCCGTGCCATCTGCTAGTGAGTAGTATACTTTACAGATACACCTTTGCCTTTCTGCCGCCTTTTCCACGCCTCTTCCACAGCAAGTAAGAAGGAAAGGCATGCAAAGAGAACCCAGAGAGCTTATTTTGAGGATAAGAATGTTTCATTTCATTGGCTTGTGCTTTGGGAGTGTTGTTATGATGGCTGGTCCATTACTGTGTAACTCCTGTGTTTCTGGAACCTTTCATGACTTCCAAAGCTCTGCCTCATTTCAGGACTTTCAGGGCCCAGGTCTTCCTTTCATGTAGCATGATAGATATCTCCCCTTCCTCTGCCCAAGGAGTCCTTCAGCTGTGCTTGTCTTAGTGTAGAGGGAGTATCCCTGAGAAAGAAAGGATTCCATCTGAAGTAACTGTATCTGAGATATCAAATAGCTATGGGATGAACCAGCAGCAGGGAATACAAAGCCACACAGCTGGTGCTGCTGTTCATACTGAAGACCTAACCAGGAAAGATCTTGGAGGTACTGCTTTACTTTCATCTGATCGTGAATTAGGGCTGCCTTAGGTGAGAAAAACCCATTCAAATCCTTTTGAACTTATGTAAAAAGCAAGTCAAAATAGCTATTCTGTAGTCATTCATAGCTTGCTAGCAAAGAAAGGATTCTTCATGGTGCATACCAGTATCTGAATATGAATAATGGGTCATGTATAGAAAAGCCTCAAACTCATTTCCTCATTCATCTCCCTTGGACTTTCAAGGGGAAACTCTGATACAACCCCCACTGTAGGCCAAAGGGGACTGTCTGTCAAGACTGAGGATATCATGGCACATTCATGTGTTTGACAGGTTATCACCTTAATAAGACGACTATCAGAGACTTTCCAGCTCTCAGACAAGAAGACAGACCAGACCAATTATCTCAATTCAGCCCCCCAAAATAATGGACTTGAACGGTATTCCAAAGCCTGCTAAGGGACACTGGAAGTGAATGAGAAGCTGAGGAGTTAGTGAACCATCATCATTGTACAGGGGCCTTTGCATACACTAGCTAGCAGTAAGTACTATGATCAACACTCAGGTTCTCAAATAAGTATCTTCTCGTTATTGCATAGATTCCATCAATTTTGCTGACCTCTATTTCCAGATGAGAAGCCGGGCTAGGAATTCAAGTGACAATGAGAAAAAAACAAGCATTATGTGAGTAAGATTAAACAAGGAATTTGTTCTACTGAAGTTGAATTACGAATTGACTACTAGCCAGTTTTAAATCTGTTTTTGAATAATCTTAGGGAGAAACTAGATAATCTGACATAACTAAAGCAAATACTCCAAGCCTGGCATGAAGTTGTTTTTTGGCTGGGCTGTGGAACTGAAACCACACATAGAGGATCCTGTCATATAGGACATAGAGTTCTAAACTGTGAGAAACACACTTCCTTGCAAACTTTGATGCAGCTGGTGGCATCTTCCCCTAAGCTTAACTGTGGAGTTCTCAAAAATCAAACGTGTATTTGGTTCTTTTCAGTATCGACTTGATACCAAATTCTGTGGCTGCACTATCTTAAGTGGTCTATAAGTGATCCTTAACAGAAAAGAGCAGCTGGAAGAGTTCACAGTTGTGCATGAGAGCAAACTACCTCAGTCCATGGTTTGGTCTTAGATTCTTCCCTGACGCTAAACTACTTCAAGCAGCAGCTCAAGAAACATTTTCTATCATCACTGGTTAGCCAAAGACCACTCTGTCCTGGAATATAAAAATCTTGCCTTGGTTTATAACACTTTAGTCACCTTTCAGCTGAATTGCAGGAATATAGGTGAAATCTTCAGTGCTATGTTTCTTTAACAGATGAACTTTCCGCAATCAGGATTAAAGCAGGTAGTTGGAGAAGAATGCATTTTTCCAATAGCTGGTCCAGACTATGCCATGAACTCTCTCAAAACAAAAAACTAGCCCAAACCTCCTACCACATAGTCAGAGCATGAGGTACGTTTTTTTGACCTTAACTTCGCTAAGTCACACAGAGCACAAAAATAAAGACTCAAAAAAAAAAAAAAATTTTCTGAAATAAGTTTAGTTGTGTGTTAATGTGTCACTGGAGGGTCCTCTGATACAAGAATAGAAAAATCTACAGAGAGACAAATGAATTTTCTTGATAAGCAGGTTTCGGTACTTACCTATTATGTTGCAACTTGGTTCTTTCCACTTAAAATCAATTGGGCTGCAATTCAAGGTGTTGCTTAAGCGCTGTCAGATAAGAACCCAGAATCAAGATCTTGTGAGTCTGACATATCCATGCGGTTTCAGACAAGAATTTTTATGTTATTATTTAGAAGTTAAATCTTTGTTCACAATCACAACTAATAATTGTTATCACATCTAAAGTCCCTTGAGAAAGCCAGATATCCATTGCCTCTGCACCACCTAAAATTCATATCTGTGAGGCCTAGGCCCCTCAAAAACCTAAAAACAGAACAGGGACTTAGGTCTCAGATCAAACAAATCACTCACTAGAAAATCAAGATCCTAAATTTTTGGTGGAACTGGATTTAGGTAATCCATCTGCATTTTTTCATGGACGACCTGATTTTTAAAGGAATTTAAGGAATTTAAAGGTAGAGACACATGTAAGTATCACTGAAAATTCTAGTAGCCATCCATTTACATGTGAAAATTTTTATAATAACTTTTAAAATCTTCAAGAATCTTGAATTAAAATTTGTTTTAATATAAATGCCTGAAAGTGGTGTGACACACCTAGGAGATGCATGCTTATAAAGAATATGTGGAAAGTTAGCATGGGAGCACAAAGATTGCTGCTTGTTTCAAACAGAAATGCATGATGTTTTAGCCAAGGAACTAGCCACGAGGCTATACCCGAGGGAAAATTTGGATTTAAAAGGTTTGTTGTATCCAGAATTCATTCATCCCTAGCTGTGCTTATGTTAGTTACATATGTACTCTATCCATCTATCTATCTATCTTTACGTAAAAAGGTTTGTTAATGACTCACTCAAATGTGTGTGGACAGAAGGACATTAGACCAATGCAAAACATCTTATTCAAAGAGGGATCATCTTAAGCAATGGCTTGCCTAAGTAGTCTATCTATACTTGCCTTTGGGCATTTCTGTGCTTTTTAGGGTTATTGCCTACTGGCAGGCTTTAAACAAGGATATGTTCACCAAAGGTTGGATGGGGTGGGAAAGGCAGAAAAATATTTGATACAAGTCAGATAGTATTTTCCAGCGTGACCCTGGATGTAGCAGAACCTAGATATGTCTGTAGTGTTCCTAAAAAGTCACTGATATATGAAACCAAAGACAGGACTGAATCAAAGAAAGACTTTTCATCTGGAGTCTGTTTCCTATAAAATCCAGCTTCATTTAAAGAAGAAGCTTTTGGAACTCCGTCACCCTTTAGAGCCAATGTCTATTGGTTCTGACGCAGTTTTCTCTAAGCAGACGTATTAATAGACAAACGCTTCTAGGATTGAACTGTTTGGCACTCTTATATGGGTCTATATGAATAGAAAGCTTTACGAACAGAAAGAGAGACAGAAACATATGATTAGAAGACAATGATGAGTAAAAAGGAGTATATTTAAAAATCTAGCAATTTATCCTTTGATACTAATTTTTCATATATATAATCAAGAAAACAGGACAAGAAAATGGAAATGTGTGATACTTATTAGTGCATAGAATTATTTTTCCATTTTTTTCGTCAGTAAAATGGATTGCTGATATTCTGTGAATTTTCCTGGGTGAGAGCTTCCTGTGAAAGTATTTCCTTTTGGAAACCAAGTAAATATATGCTGGAAAATTACCCTGTTTATTGCTACTGATGATGTCTGCCTAGTGAAAATGTTTTTTAATTGCCCTTGCCTTCTAGACAGGCAGTTCTTATCATATCACATTATCATGTAATCTTCCAGGGCCTATAAGATGGCATATGGGTTTATTAGTGGGTACCATCTGAAGTGACACAGTTTTAGCTATACATAGAGCTAGTCAAGATGCTTGCAACCTTTAGGATCAGCGTGGATGATCAGTTTGAGAGCTAATGATCCTTTTTTTGAAATGCACACAGCTGTCCTTGGCAATGTTCTTACTTTGGTGTGGTCTTTTATACCTCTAAATCAAATCAAATGATAAATTACATATAGTAATCACACATAGTGTAAATTTTATACAACAGATTTTAATAATAGATTTTTCTCTTTAAGGAAGTACCTTTGATCCAGTCTCACCAAACAAAAGAGTCTGCCTTAAAAAAAAAAAAAAAAAAAAAAAAGCTGTTTCATTTTATATTGGAAAAATACAATGTGACATCTGGAGAATAAATTGTTCAGTCAGCCAGAAATACGCCTTGTAAAAATTGCTTAGGTTTCTGTAACAAGATTATTTACTGCGACTGTTCACCTATAATACAGCACACTTCTGAAATGGACCTTTTATGAAACACATCAAGCACTGTGGAAATGTATTCAGTGCATTAATCTACAACACTACACACTTTACAACACTTTTAGAACAGATTTTGAAACTCAGACCATCTAATGAGACAGAAAGTTTTTTCCTTATATTCATTCCAGTCACGTTTTATGCTAAGCCCTCAGGGTATTTAACATAATGCAATAGGTTTTTTTAGAAAATACAAACAAACAAAATGTATTACTTTTCAGATGACTAGTGAGCTCAGACTGTTCTCTGCATGTATTTCTGTTGCTTATATGTAAGGCAAATACCATGTGTATCTTTTGCTCTAGAGCTTTATAAATATTTAAGCACCTGAAAATGTGTCAGTTTCTAATCATAACTTTGTGTAATTAATGGCAACAAACTGATGATGATCATAGTAGAGCCAAAGTAAGGGTCTGATTCAGAGGGTGGAACTGATTTGCTATGGCTCTAGATGTCTCCAGTGAAGTAACATCAAAAAATGAAAGCAATAAAAAGGATGCATTTGTGCCTTATTTTAGGCACTAGATCTGCAAGGAGCTGCACGTTTGCTGTAACAAGGTGGTTTCTAACTCTGAAATCATAAGTAGAGGCAGGATGAAAGCTGATTCAGGAAATATCCAGATGTAACAATGAAAAACTAGATTCTGTTAGTGATATGTGCGAATAATAGCTAATGTCCAAATCCCAAGCAAGATGACAATGATGAAACATTTATTTTTGCCTGTAAGATAGGCTATAAGGAAGCTGCAAGAATGTAGGAGGTGTTTCTTAATATGCGGTTCATAAATCACTGCATTGAAATAGTGAGATAGACACTGAGTTAGGTTTTTAATGCAATAGAATAAATAATGGTCACAAAAGAAGGTATCCTTCTGTTTCTCAACGCAGAAGGCAGTCTTTAATTGCTGTCTTGCCTGCAAGTATGAAGAGTATTCTCGACTGGTAATATCATTACATGAATCACATGTTGGGAATGCTTGATTCAGACGTTGGGTCTGCCATACTTTGGCAAGTCAGATTGTCCCTGAACAACATTTCTTCTCAAGAAGTCCATTATAAAAATGAGAATCGAGATCATAAAATTCCTGAGCTGTCAATTGTCATTAAGGAGGTAGGTCATAAGAGAAACCAGCTGGAGCATAGGAATGCAGTGTAAAAGCAAAAGGTATAGAAAAATGCACTTATTTTTCAGTTTAGCTTTCCCTCTGTTCCAGCAACATGGTTTATAGGAAGATCTCGGCACAGGTAAGCTATAGGTCCACCTCCAGGCTTTGGGGTACGCGTTCAAGCCTGTCCATGTTTCCTGCCAGTTTAAGTTGCGCATTATGAGTACCAGTCCAAAATGCTCATCAGTTTTACAGCATAGGATATTAACTTGGAGATTGCAACTGTGGATTGCAATTACTTCCAATACTTTATACCAAGGTATTACATTTTCTTTGTTGCAAGATGATGGTGCCATATGGAGAAGGCTAAAATTCACCAACTGGAGGACACGAACTACCGGTTCTTGAATTCTTAGTTTCTGCTAGTGACTGGGTGACTGGCCTGAGATAACTTTGCATATCATCTTGGTAGTCTAATATTAATTTATCTTGATTGTGGATTATACAGTGTTTTGTGTATATAAACTACTGTATTAGTGGTTTTTGCTTTTATTTATAGTAAAACAAACCTTTATTAGGAAATACAAATAATTTATGGCAGCATGTGGTAATTGAGAGATGATATTATCAGCCAGAAATTGTCACCTGTCTTCTTGCTTTCAAAGATATTTCTTAATATTTCTTCTGTGTCATACCACTTAAAATTAAATCATTCCAAGATTGTGAAGTATTTTTCTTTAGAAGCCTTCTGATGTTGTCATTTTTGTCAGTCTTCAGATGTTCAATTTTTGCAGTGCTCCTGATTTCCTGCAGATTTTATTCTTTCTTCCCAGAATGATTCATGTCATTTTCTAGAAGCAGTGTCTACTGTATGTTTACTTATTCTGTCACCAGAATACCCGTGCCATTAGAAGTCATACTGTTTCCTGTAATAACCTCTGGTATCTTTGTACTTAAAAAAGTTGTAATTTACCTCAACTGCTGTTACAACATTCCTTTTATTTTCCACCTTTGTTTTGCTTGATTACTTTTACACTCCACTCTATTTTGCAGTATTGGTGCTTTATCTGTCTTCTTTGTCTTCTTGTAGTTTTGATTATGTTTTTGTTTCATGTCCTTCATTTTCCCTATACACAATGACTTCAGGTTTATTGTTAGCTGAGATAGTTATGGGGAACTTAAGCATATGCTAACATATACTGCATGTAATTATGAAAGGAAATGAATGATGTATTACATGTTATGTATGTAATACATATCCTAACAGACTAAATAAAAAAAAATAAGGAAAAGATACAGAATAAAGCAATTGCTTTCCCCAATACCTGCTTTTATTGTCAAAGTAGCAAATAGCGAACTGAATCAAAACCAACTCAGGGAGAAAAGTGCCACTTCTTCATGTAGCAATTCTGTTCTGCCCCTTAATTTCCCAGCTCAAGTTTCCCCAAGGATTACTGTGTTTCTCAACTTTTATGCCCCGGTGGTTGGTGCTGTTGCTTGGGGCAGCCCTGGGAATTGTGTCAATAAACTAAGAAACACATTGGTTATAGGAGCTAAATATAATGTAAAAAGTTATTCTCTTGCTATTTAAATTTCCCTGGATTTGGAATTTGATCTTTCCATCAATAACAGGAATTCCAGCTCCGTTACAAAACAGCTCCCAAGCGGTGCACTCTACGTTGCCCCTGATCCTCTATGTCTCTGATATGCTGAAGAGAAAAAGCCCCCAGCTATCAAGAAGATGCCAGCTATTCCTACGTGGTGGGAGAGAGAGCTAGGCAGGCCCTTGGCCTGATCTTCTACTGCTTTTCAGACTCAAGTAAATCAGGTGTTTAAACATACTATCAGCAAACTAAATATGAAATACAGTAATACTAGGCAGAGAGAATACTGGGAGCAAAGCAGGGCTCCGGATCTTACTGATATTTCACTGTACAACAGAATTAAATCTGAACCAGCTTGCCGAATACGTGTGTATGTCACAGAAAAAGGAATCCAAAGAAAGTTAAGCTAACTTCTTGTGCCACTGAACCTGGCAAGGCTTTTTATGAAAGAACCGCTGAAAAAACTGTTTCCCCATACACATTCTACAGGCGGAATGCAGCAAGATGAATTTGCCTGTGGATTCATGGTTATAGTGTTAGAGAGCCTTTAAAACTTCCTGAGATTTTTCCTGGTCACTTGTCATCCTGCACTGAACTGATAATATGCTTCTTTCTGTGCTCAGTAATCCTTGGTCAGCTACTTGGACTTACAAGATCATTTTTTTTTTTTTAAACAAAATCCCAGTATTAAAATAAAAATCCACAGTAAAAGAACATGACATAAACAAGCCGCTTCTCTGTAAAACTTCATATAAAACACATACAGTAAGCTGGCGTTATCATAGTAACTATATTATAAAGCATACTGTAAATCAATCCCTACATAGCAAAATGAAAAGACTACAGAAATGGAAAAATTCAAGTATGATACTTGAAATAGGAAAACATGTATATTCTGTTATTAAAATTAGTATCCATGTGTAATAACCGTTCCTCAAGCCTGCACAACTGCTATCCATAGGACCTGCAGAAAACCAGCCCCTGGTTCTGGCCTTTGGCTGCAGTAGCAGCGTTAAATGTTTAAATGCTTCATAGTCGCTGTGATACACACACACAGGCACCCCTGCCCTCTTGAGTAGATTTCTTAAGTAATTATGGTTGCAGATGTCAAGGAAAGATGCAGGTTGTGCTAATTTCATGTTCCCGTGCTGTAACACCACTATTTAATACAGCCCTTTGGCCCTTTTCTCTTTATAAAATATGAGTTGTCTATTCCCAATACATGTAATATTTGAAAGGGAAGAGGATACACACGCTACTGTGAAATAACTACTTCATGTGTTTTCTTTCTGTTACAGACTTCAGCTGATGCCTTTCCTTCGCTGCATGGGTGGACACGGGAGAGTCACGTGAGCCTTGTAGTACTGTCTTCAGCCTTCCCTCAGCCACATCCTCCCTTCCCACCTCATTATTGAATTGGTGAGTGGGGTCTCATGTTTTTGGGAAGGCAACGGAGGGGTTGGGAACTGTGTGACAGATCCATGAAACATCTCATGGAGTCTCTGTACCAACTCAGAACATGTACTGGGGTAAATAATAATAGGAAAGGCACTAGTCTTGGATTAATAGGAAACTAAGGCTTTGGCTTAGAATAATGAACCTATTTGAGCTAGATTAGTTCTGAGGGACGTGGGGTGGAGATCTATGTTAGCAGGAAATGCACCTGGCCCATAAGTGGGGAAGTACCCAGCTGATTATTTTATTAAAGAATGTAAGTGGGGATATCGTGCTTACACTGGTGAAAGAAGGAAAAATGTGTTTTTCCAAGTAGTGGTGTATCAGTTCAGTCATCAGCTAGGTCATTGTGAAACGACAAGCCTTTCCATCACATTCAAAAACCTAAAGGATTTGGAGAAAACCTCTTGGCTGAAAAACTGTCAAATGTATGTATTTTTCTCTGCTAAAATTTTTATCTCCTTAAAAATTGGCAGTAAACTCTCTGAAAAGGTTTTTCTTGTATAAAATTGTCTTAAATATGTTTTTCAAAATTATCTTTTTAATTGGCTATTCAAACATATGTAAATATTCTGTTAGTGTGGGGGAAAATGATTTTGCTTAAATAGAAGAAAACGTCAGCTTTCTCATTACATCTTCACAGCTAGTAAGGCAGCTAAAAGCCTGGTTAGAAGTTGTACTTTTTCCTGATATAAGTGGGACAATTTCTGTAGTTCTCACAGTTTGTACTGTGAGTTTTAACTGTATAGGGCTTATCAGCCTGATGTGTTTGAGTATTAGGTTATTTATTTCTGATAAATCAAATACAATCCAATATATTAAAGAAAAACAACGTCCAAGAATTAATGCTACGGCTTGTTTTACAGTCCTATAAAAGAAAGTCCCGTCAGGAATTCTGCCTATGTCTACATATAAAAAATGGACTAACTTTATAAATAATATATTTCACATAATAGTGAAACGAGTTAAATTGTTTCTCTACTTACAGCAAGATATGCTGGAAGGAATAAAACTTGGAATTGAAGGTCCAAGTCTGCAAATACTTCCAATTTTCAGTTTTTCAAAGTATTTATAAAGATCTTAATCTTATTTCAGAATTTCGTGAGATTTATCCTCCTTGAGTATAGCCTTTGCACATACATATCTTACACGTGTTTTACAGACTGATCTAAAATCACGCAGCTCTTTCTTCTACTCTGCTTCCCCTCTCTCTGAGACAGTTGTAATGAATTTGATTGTTCTGCTCTAGACATTTTGGTACATATCATCTATAGAATAATTTGCAGCATTATGTTATAGTTTAAATAATGTTCCCTTGAAACAAAAAAATGCTACTCTAATCATTTATTGATTGACTAGTACTGAAATACTACAGATCTCTGGCACAGTGTAAATTAGTATTTTATATCTAATGCCACATTGCGAAATATTAGCATTCAGATTAAAACCAAGTGCACTCTGCCAAGAAAAGCTAGATTTAGGGCCAAAGCAATTGGATTTTGAAATACATTTATGCTTATTTTTTTAAAGCATTTCAATTTTGGGAAAATGAAATTGAGGGTAAGCTTTTTGCCTGGTACTGTGTACGTCACAGGTTTACCCAAGGGGATAAAAAAAAAAAAGCCATGAAGTTAATTTAGCTTCAGTACTAGACAAAAATCTCTTGGCTCACATAGGCAGTGCTAAAGGTTGAGAACAGCTGCAGATCTCAAAATCATGCTTTTTCTGCAAAATCAGTTTTTGTATTTCTATGTGAACTATCTATTTATAAATATTTCTATGGCTATGTAGCTTCCTCTTTATAAACGGGTTATTTTAGTAACCATTTGATCCACGTAGAATTTATTCAGTTTATTTCAAGGTCAGGATTAAATTGAAAGAGAAAAACATCTAGAGAGTAAGATTTTTCTTAGACATTATTTCAAAAGGTGATCTTTCATGGGAAAATCTAAGTGATTTGAAATACTGTCTGTACATAACTCAAAATACTGAAAATACTTTTTATTAAATAACTTAGATTTTGCTCTGAGAGGAAAGCTAACAATGCTAATTTCTTATTTGTTTTTTTTGATAAAAAAAGCTGAGCTGACAAAAACCAAAACAGTTCCTTCAGTGCACGCTTTTGCAAACACTGCTGGGCAAAATCTACTTTTTTTTTAAATGGAATTAAAAGAGTATTTTTAAAAGCAGAAAAATAAGTATAGAGAACAAAAAAGTTGCAAACTGCTTAGTCTGTTTTATCTTTTACTAGAAATAAAAGATATAGATGTTAGTTGTGTACAAAAGAAATTTTATATAGAGATTGTTCTTCCCGAGCAGAAATTGAAACGCCTATTGAAAGGTGCTGCCATTAATATCTGAAAATGCTATCGTGTATGGATTTTCCAGAAACTAAACTACACATGATGTTTATTTATACGTGCCATACTAATTGAATTCTCAGTAGAATTTTTTGTAGTCATTAAGAAATGATTACTTCTCAGAAATGTCATCTTAGGTATATATAATTCTATGCATAAGCTCAGGTTGGTTTTGGTATTGAGTACAAATCTTCTGTATACATTCAGGCCTATGCCTTAAACATATTTTAAGGAAATAAAATTTGTATATAAAGTTCATTACACCACCTTGCTGTCACATTGCAGGAGGTAATTTGTCTTCTGAAATTTTCCAAGTGTTATTTATGCTGAATATTGTTAGCTTCACACAAGCTGTAGTTACTGTGAAAATGAAACAGAGCAGTATGTTCTGATGCGCTGACCATTATAGATTTTTTTTTTGTACTCCGTTATTCTTATTTTTATCATCCCAAATGCATTTAATAATTTTTTGGGGGGTCAATTTAGTTAGTTCAAAGAGAGATTGCCAGTTTGGGGGTTCGAGTTTGCAGGTTACATTGCTGACTGATGCCAGTAGTTAGCCGGCAGGATTGCTAAGTGTGTATGTAGTAGCAGTGCAGCATGAACGTTTCCGAGAATTCAGTCCTAACGGACAAAGGCTGCTAATACAGTAGTATCAATGGCTATGACCTCTGTGATGTGGTTAGAGAAATGGTAAACGGCTTAATCTTTGTAAAAACATCATAGGCGATCAGTTACTCATGGATTTAGTAGAATGATTGTAACAACATATGCGTTCTTCGTGCCTGTAGTACATTTTTACCCTTTCTTTTACTGACCGTATCCTTCAGCACAGTGTGTTAGTGCACAGAATGTGAGCAACACCAAGGCTTTTCTTAACCAATTTCTATTAGCATGCTATTCATATTAATACATCAGAAATTATTTTCAGTGCCAACTGCTTAAGTTTTCCAATTTTAAGATGTCATTCAGGTGAAGAACTGTCACGTAATGCCAGATACCACAGTATTACACGCTACGGCCTGTGTGATAGTAGAGCTTGACATTGTCACCTGCTTGGCTTCTTGTTCGTGTAGAGATATCCTAGCATCTGCCTTTGCACAGCTGCTTGATTTGCTTCTCATCCTATCACGATAATACATTTTTCACTGCTCATATGTAATTATCTTGCCCAGTCTTTGAAGTTCTCTAGTGTAAAATATCAAGTAGAAATACTCATATTAGCTTGTGTTATCAATGAGCTAGAAAAAAATTGTTAGTTTCTTGAAATTCTTGCTTTACTTTTGAGATGTGTTTTGGTGATAATTTACAACCACCAATATGACACTGAGCTCTCTCCCCCTTCCACAGACACGCACATGCATACGCACACACATTTTTACCTGTTAGCTGATGGAGGGGCGTAATTTTGACTCAGTTTCTGAACATCACATTTAGGTATAAACTACAGAGCACTGCTCTATCAAGAACCATGATAGTAACACCATGACAGTGAATTAAAAATTCATCTAAATTCCAGTTTATTTTAAGAGGGTATTTAATTAGCTGATCTTATATTATCAGTTATCAAAACAGATGGAGTATAACATGAGTATTCATGACTACAGAATTATTGTATTTTACCTTCTCTTTAGCAGTTAATTAAAAATTTTGAGACAAAAGGTCAATTCAGGTACAAAAGGTATGTCTGAAAGGATTTTTCAGGAATGAAATATAAACATTTTTTTCTGAAAATTTTCACAGACCATGTTTTATTGTAAATCACAAATCTTTTTGTGCTCAGACACACTACTTTGCCACCCCAGCACCTTCAGATGTCCAGGTTTAATTGTCTGGGCAGTTCTCAAACTTGCCGTTACATTAAAAATCCACAGTGTCTTTAAGAGCCTGTCCGAGTTAGTGATTTTATTCCAATATTGTTCTACGTATTTTAATTAAGTGGTCTTTCAAGTGACAGAGCTTAAGTCTAGACTTCAAATTTAGCCAGAAATCTCATGCCCTGTCTTATATATCATAATCACAATGAAAATGTGATTATGAAATCACAATGACGGGCTGGCCCAGGCATGCCAGTCTGTGAACGTGCATCTGTGTCATGACTTTTAACAGCAGCTCGGCCTTCCATTTTGCTTTATTTATCCGTTCCACCAGTTAGCCAATGTTGGTTTTTGACAGCCCTTCCGGTTAACACAGTAAAAAAAAGGGAGGATGTGGACCAAAAAACAGAGTCCCAGCAGGTCTGTGACAGCAATAGGTAGAGTTAGCCATTGTCACAGTAAAGTTATTGGGGAGACAAGTTCACTGCAGCACGAAGGGCACAGTTATGTTGACCTGTTCCCTGAATCTTTAGGGAAGTTGACAATTACTTCAACATTGTATTGAAAAATACTATCCTTTTTAAGCTGAGTGATCCTGTAATGATCTACAGCGTTTTGAGGCCAGAGAAGCAGACAAAAATAATAGCAGTAAAAAGAAATAAAGAGCTTTCTTTTGGAAAGTCATAATTTTACTTCATAATTTCACTTTTACAATAGATACAGTGTGACAGATAATTTTAAAATGCTGCAGGAAGGGATAGATATTTAAAATATCCTAGTAGTACCAGGAATGATCCTGAGGCACCAAGTGTAGAAAAGATATTTTCCAGACTCTGCCCCTTTCTCCTTAAATCCAAAAAGAGCATCACTGTTAGAATGGAAAATGAGTATTTACTTTGGAAAATTGCTTGCTTTTTAAATAAGTCATGTTGCACAGGGTGGAATGGAATAACACACATCATAAATTAATGCTGTTAAAATGAATACTTGATATGAATCCTGGGAAATGTTCTTTGCCATCAGTGTTTGAAAAAAGTAGGAGCTGTGCAGAAGCCAAACCAATTTGCATTGCTTGAAAACACGTAGGTTTCCCACTACTGATGAATTAGCAAATACTTTGGATCAGCTCCATCTTGTAGTGTTGTTAGTGTTTACCTAAAAAGCAATAGTGCAAGAAGGTACAGTATGTGATTTGGAAGTAAATCAATACTGAAGTTCAATAAAGAATTCTAAGTTAGAAGACCAAAAAGAAATTAAATTCTGTGGACCTAAACACCTGACATATATCTTATCATAGAACATAGGCCAACAAAGGCTGTCTAATACACGGTTTCTATGCGCCTGTGAGGAGACAATTCTTTTATTTCGTAAAAGTTCTGTATACCTGCTAGGCCAAACTGTCAATTACAGGATCTCCTCTGCAGTTTTGGATCTGTTCTTGCAATTGTCGTTCTTTTTCTTTTTTCTTCTTCCCCTGATTCCATTCCATTTATTTCTCACGCTATTCTCTTGCCATTGTCCCTATAAATGGCTGAATTCTCAGTACCTGAAATACTCCGATTTAAACATTGTATTTTGTGATAAATTGATCAAAGGCTACTTTCTGCCTTTTCTATATGAATTAGTGTTTTATTTTTCCACTTAGAAAAAAATGCTCTTTAGGTTAACCACTGTAAATTGTGCATGTTATTTGGTTAGAATGGCCCAACATCATTCTTGAGCACCACTGCCACTGAAAAAGAGAGACATCCAATGACGTTCCTGGGCCCTGTGACTTCAACAGTTAGGGAAGAAATGTAGCAGACCTTTGCTTTTTATGCGTAGGATCACATTTTTCTAGGTTTTTAACTAAGCAATTCCTGTACTTTCTAGTATGACAACTGCCACATTGGAATGTTTCACGATCGGCATTTAAGACGTGATCTGATGATGGTAAAAGTAGCTGGTAAAGATGGAGGAGACAAAACCTCTGCAAGTTTCTTCCATATAGAATCTCTCCTCAGCTGTGGTGTATGTGGCTGTAAACTTCAAACAGGAGTAACCGGGAAGCCCCTTAGTTTGCTCCCTGAGTTATCCCCTTCCCTTCCACTCCCTGACCCCAAACTTGTCTTTATCCGCCTGGCAGTGTAAACTCTCATACCTTCAGCTTTATAGGCACAAAGAGCAATGTTTGAAACATAAGTACCTGGGAATTACTAGACTGAAGGAGAGCTCTGGTATGGCTTAGTCCAACGTTCTGACTAATAGGGGTCATTTGTGAAGCGCTCATTAAGTTTGTCTTAATAGCTGAAACATGGAGATTTAAATCACTTCAAGTAATTCTTTGTCAACATTAAGTAAAATTCCTAGTTTCAACCAGTATGTATCTCAAGAATTTATCTATGTGAAATCTAATCCCTCTGTGAATCCTGTTAAATTTATGGCCTTAGCAAAATGCCATGGCAAGAAGTTCCAAAATCTAATTATGTGTTGTGTGAGAAAAATTATTTTCCTTTTATCAGTTCCTAATTTGCCCCATTTCAATTTAATAACTACCTCATTTTATTGTATTATGGAAGAGAAGAAGAAAAGCTCCCAGTTGACCTTCTTTATAGCTTTCATTACTCCTTAATACACTTTTTGTCACGCCTGTTCCTATTTGTCTTCTTTTCAAGAAAATAAACAAAATAAGAGTTTAAGAAGCAATTTATCCTTATCTAAGAATTTTTCTTTGCTTCCATCATATTTGTCTGCTTCTGTGAACCCCATTTCTTCAATATTCCTTATCAGATGCAGAAAATCTATAGGGTTTTTAATCCACATTATTTAATTCTTTTCCTTACATAGTAAAAATTGTTTTTCTTTTACAAGCTCTTGTTACTGCTACAGGCCATCCTTCAGGTCTTCTCAATATTGGTTAGGTGCCTTTCCCGTAATATGTCAGCTCAGAACTTGCTAAGATGAATGACTAATTTCCATTCTCTCCACAATGTACATTAGTTTTCATTTATCAATATTGAATTTTTTCTGCACTGGCTTTGACCTAGATTATTAAGCCATTTGAAAAATACTTGTAGTTATCTCAGGACTTAAGAAACCTAAATAACTTTATTCTTTGTAAATTTTACTGCCTTGTTTATTTTTAGTTTATTAAGTATACCAAACACCAGAATTTATCATCCTTGGGCACCATTACTGTTTTGACAAAACAAGAAGTCCAAACAGATTTGAAGCTTGATAGAATTATGAAAAAAAAATAAAATCTACATTCTTTCATAACTGTTTAACTGAAGCACAGAATGAAATGGTTTGTGGTATTTGGACATATGCATTTTGGGACTAAATGAAAGAACTCGCTCTGGCATTTTATACTGATGAGATCCCAAGATGGACTTTCCAACCTGGTTTGGCTAACCAGGAGTGGACTCGAGATTTGTAAGCAGTCATCCACTGCCATGATCTCTTGTATCAGGATTTCATTGAAATGGCCTTAGAGAGACCTTCACCTCTGAGCTATATGTAACGTAAATGAGGCATTATAACTTAGTGATTTATTGTACATTCTGCCAAATGTATTTATTCCCCCCCCAGATGGCTGGCAAATTTTATTCAAAAACCCTAGGAAACAGAACTGGAAATTTTGTGTTGAGCTTTGAGTGTATCCCAATTAAGGGTCCTTTCTGAGTTCAAGATCCTTTGCAGTTGTTTCTGTATTCTGCCTTTGAAATGCCAGGGAAAGGATGCCAGGGTGTCTTCATCATCATGATGGTAGAAATTCGCTATAGCTCAGCAAGAAGGCACTGAACTGCTTACAGGGAGTCCAAGAGAGCCCTTTCCTTGTTCATATTTCATGTGACACGTAGATTACCTTCTTAAGTTCTTATATTTCCTAACTCTAAATGCTGTGCTATTTGTCTGATGTGCATCTTAGTCAGGATTCAGCATATTTCTTATGAATTGATTTAACAATTTTTGTCATCCGTTTATTGGACTTAAGGGCTCTAAATCTATCTGTCACTGAGCTGCACTGTTCCTTATCACTTAGCACTGCTTTTTCTTCACCTTCCTTGGCTCTCTAGTGTGACTGGTGCATCTTTGGCACTAAATCTGGCCCTGCTGCTCCCTCGACAGCCTCATTAACTTTATCCTGAGGTGTGGATTTTTGTCAGTAGCCTTTTCTGAACCCAGTCTCATCAGTAGATCAATTGTAATTGCGTTCTGAAATGGTCCTTGCTGCGATTATTAAAGCTAGAGTATTTATCCATTTGGTTTTTGGGACTTGGGTGCAAGTAGCACTTGTTCCTCTTGCTTTACAACCTCCTGACATAAGCAGTTATTTTTAGGTGTGTAACTTAGGTTGTGAGTGCCCAATGTGTAAGAACTGCTTACAGAGCAGGAGTATGTCGTTACAGAGTGTGTACCTACAGTATATGAGTGTTCCCATGAATTCCTCATTTTATTCTTCACCGACACGGTATATGCTTAGTTTCAAGGGCATTTCAGAGTGGCAGTGGGGGTGGGATGTAGAAAGCAGCTTGCTGCTGACAACTCTGGCATAAGCATTCTTTGTAATGTATGTAATTTGGATACCGGGCTGAATTTTCAATGGTAATTAACAGGTTGAGTAACCTCAGCAGTTGTTTATAAAGTACCTGCAGAAGTTGTTCTCTAGGGGGTGGGCATTTTAGTATTGAGCAATTTATACTCTGGCAGATACACTCTGTAAGCAGCATTTTACCTAGATCCAAATTCGTGTTAAATTAAAATTGAGTTAGGTACAAGCAGGTTCCCCATAAAAGCATTAGAAGTAGAATTATTAAAAAAGAATAATCTGTGATAAATTTAGAACAAAATGAGAACTCTAAAAATAAGTTTTAATATTTCACATATGCATTTTTCTGGGAAAAAATATTGGTAAATTTTTAATTAATACTCCTATGTTGCAGCAAAAGAGAACCTATTGCAGAAGAGAAGCGGATGGAAAGTATGTTTTGAATACATATACTAGATCCACTAAACTTTAAAATAGGCCAACATTTGGCATGTTTCTAAGGGCGTTACGTGAGCTTTTGTATGTATAAATAATGTAAAATCACTACTGCAATAATTTTTTCTCTTGTTTTTCAGAAACTCTTGAAGTTCGTTTGGTAGAATTAGTGGCAAAATAACGTCTCTGCACACAAAATGGTCAGAAAGTTGTCAGTATATTTAGGCCAGAGAGTGAAATACAGTCCTAGTCAGTTTGTGAAATGTTGTATATTTAAATGGTGATCAAAATTGCCTCCTAACCTAGAGACCCAGGACTAATGAAATATATACGATAAGCTGCAATCTCAGAGGCATCCTCTTCAAACAAGCTAAATAGGTGCAAGGACCGTAGGGTTTGGGTACTATTTCAGGCTTGGAGGAGAATGTGTGTTCTGGAATAATTCAATGCAACATAATTGTAATTTACTTCTTTGACTCGCTTGGCTGTTTGGAAGACTCTGTAACAGGAGAAAAAGTCTGCCTACAGTGAAAACCCAGAAACAAAACGTAACGGTGGCTGCATGCATTGCTATTGACACCTGCATCTGGCCTCTGCGGATGGATTGTTTCAGATTAGAGGCTTAAAAGAGCTAAAACAGCTGGCCAGTTTTAACAAGAGAGAAACCAGCTAGGTACAACTGTATTTTGAAACGCTAATAATAACCTTTAATAGATTTCAACTAACAATTGGTATAATTTAGATAAATTGCTGCTGCAGAGGTAAGAAGAGCTGACCAAGTTACAGCAAATCAGGCACCATGATGTGTTTCAAAAGCACTTGCATCAAACCGTCTAGATTCAAGCAGATATCATTATTGATTATCACTTATTCTACTGTGAGTACTAAAGAAGAAAGCAAAATGCTCCAACGTATACCAAAAAGGATCATAGATTTTCTCTCAGGTTTTTGTGACTGGGAATAAAATGTGCTTCAGTGTGTTTATATGGAAACATGTATAAAAGAAAGGAAACGGAGCAGGCTGGATTTATTCTCAGGGGAAAAAAGTTTAGGAGGTGAAGCCTAATAATGTCTCTTAAAATGTCTTAAGGTATAATAAAGAGGTCTTGAAAAAAGTCAGAGGTGTGAAAACGAAGAGTTTTCATATGCATGTATTCAGCAGTACGGCAGCAATAATGTAGGTATACTATGAGTCTTTAAATCCAACGACATTACTGGAGAAAATACTACACAAGGTTAAAAAACTGAAGTTTAGATTTTCAGTTTGATCTACTGTGTTGCAACACCCTACAGTGATGCTACATTGACAAAGAGATGTCCTTTTTGTACAGGTAAGCAAGTATCACTTGTGTGGTATCTGTATTAAAAAATTTTGTGCTATGTGAGGTTGTTGAAGTTTTACTGCTATAAAATATTAAGCATTTAGACTTAGAGCAGTTATCAATTTCTTGTTGTTCTTGGGAATAAAGGGGAACATTGCTGTATCCTGCCTTAGGTGTCTAGGGGTGTACCTGTTAGAATTATTAAAAATCCCCATGGTGGTATGAAAACAGCTAGATTATAATCACATCCTTGTTTATCCTTTGGCTACCCATAGGGGGAAAAAAAGGCTATGGTTAAGAGATTATTTAGCAATGAGTTGAGAATGTGAATGGATACTTTTATACAATTTTGTTGGTATGCAATGAGCTGACAGGGAAGGATGCAGTGTCTGTCTGCTGAGAAATACAGATTCTCAGGTCTTGGTATGACTCCTATCTCCTTGGTCCATTGTTATTTTTTTATATTCTACTACTACACTTCAGGGCTTCATGAAGCACATGTGCTATGGGAGACCAAAGAATATGGTTTCATACTGAAGTACAACATGGCATTATTTGATGTGATCTGTTTTTTCTTGTCATTCAAGCCCATTTAAAGATGTGTAATACTGCCAAGCTTGAATTGACTGATATCACTCATGAATATTTATCATGCCACTGCTTTTGTTTCTTTTATTGTATTCTACATAATATTGCTGCTGACCAGATTAGCTGTGGAGGTGGTGGTGGTGGGAGGACAAAACTAAGTAAAGACCAAATTCTAGATTTCAGACCAGATTTTAAAAATTGCCTATGCTTGTTTCCATTTTGGGAAAACTGGGAGGCCTGAAATGATAGCTGTGAAATACAGACATAACTTAGTGCAGTACAGGACTATTGTAGAAGTCCATATATTCACAAGCAATATAGAAAAGAGGAATAAGAAGCAGTTATTTCTGACAACATAAGAACTATGCTGCTACCCCATGACACTGATCAAGTGGCAAGTTTAACAGAAATCAGAGGAAGTCCTCACTCATTTTATGCTGAATATAATCCACTTGTAGAACTCATTAAGATAAGATATTGTGGAAGCCAAAAGTATAAAGGAATTCATAAAGTTGTAACACAGATTCATGGAATTAAGCCCAGTTGTTATTAAATGTGATTGTCTACATGAAAACTCCAGCTCAGAAAGTTTTATTTGGGAGGTATACCTTGGAGAGGATCCCTCCATACAGCCCCTGGTTCCTCGTCTTCAGTTATCCCCTCTTGGTCAATGTCATGGCCAAGAATTTTGCTCTGATTCAGTGTAGCAATTCTAATCTTTGTACAATATCATATCCTGTAAACAGTATCCTGGTTTGAAACCATAAAGATACCGTCTTTGGGTTTTACATGGCTCTTTTACTTACATGAAGTTACAAATTTGGCAATTCCTTCTGCAGTCGCTGAATTCCATACTCGCAGGTCCCTTTCTGTTGTTTCAAAGTGTGTTAGCCACGCATCTATTGTAAAGATGGAATGTGTACATTATCTCCCTTAAACATAGGTGCAGAAGCTTATAAACTGCCATTCTGATGTTCCTGACTGGGAAACTTGCCCTCCAATGCACACATTTGGTACTCATACATTATCTTTTGGCTTCCTATCCACATGCCCATCTGTTGTGATGGCATTGTGCCTGCTCGCAAGATGGTGTGCCAGCTTCACTAGACAATGATGCCAATCAAATAAGAGTTGCTGCAAGTGCTTTCTTTTCTAAAAGTAGCCCCTCTCAAGTGAAAGCAATGCTATAATGGTGCCACTTGTCTCCTTTTTCCTGTTTACACCTGCTGACACTTATCCTCCAAGATAGTGTTAGAAGAGTAAAGGAGAGGAAGAAATGCCACATGGGCTGGCTCTGGATTGTCAGAAAATATAGGCAGAATCACAAGAACAATTTCAGAAAGCTATCTTAAGCACAAGGCACACTGACTGTGTTGATCACGATGCAGATCCGAAAAAAGGCAGAGAAAGAAGTATTTACCTGGAAAGAAATATTTGAGAATAAGTGTATTGCTGGCAAAAAAAAAAAAAAAAAAAAAAAAAGGCTTTATATATATTACTTATATATGCACAACTTTGGAACAGTAACCTATACAGCTGAAAGGTCCAAGTGCAGGTAAACCTCTTTATTCTATTGCCTGTCAGCAAAGGGTACCTGTTCCACTCAGAAGAAACTGAGAATTATACCTAAGCAAAATGTGACATATAAGTCAAACTGTTTGACAGTTTGTTATAAGATGTATAACCAGCTGGGACTGGAGAGAACCCACTTTCTTTGTTTCCATTTGTTATATAAGCAAAAATATGAGTTCAGTATTTCACATCTGAATGTCTAGTGCCACTTTCTGTGTTTTCTGCTTTCTTTTGAAAGGATATCAACTCTGAGAGCACAAGCTTAGGCAGAATGTCGAACATTTCTGTATAGTCTGCAAAGCTCGCAAAGGCGTTAGTATCTGGAAATTCATCTGAGAACAAAGCAATGATAAAGCAAGACTTGAGGTTACAAATATTTTGTGCATTTATGCCATTTTAAAATGTTTATGGACTATAACTGAATATGTGCTAAGGTAATTCTGAAAACTCTGATCAAATCAAGACCCATTTTGAGAATATCATCTAATTGTTTCCTTCAGCATGCTTGCTCAACTTGGTATTTTCCCCGTCTCTAAATGGAGTTAGTAGTACCTTATTTTTAAATTGTGAAGTCAAGAGCTAATTATTGAATTTGCATAGCATATGGTAAGAAACGATGAAAGCAGTTCCTGAGGTGCACAAACCTTGCATTATTAATCCACAGAATTACTGGGGAAAAATTAATCTTACGCAGAAATAAAGAATGGCTCTCAGTTCTTACTTATGATGATCATCTTGATACTTGAAAGCCCCTTAATAGCCCATTAGCAACCCATTATAGCGATCTTTCTGCTAAGGTGACCATCTCCTGCAATGACAGATGTGATTAAAAAGAATACAGCTTCATAGCTTTCAGATTGGTTAGCAGTCAATACAGAATGCAGGCATTCAAACGGCAGAAAGAGAAGAAACTCGGATTATTGTTTCTAAGAACAAGCTGGGGAGAAAGAAAATAAAAGCTGACTAAAGGACAACTAACTTTTCACTGTTGCTGTGTAGTGCAGCCCATAGAAAAATGTGTTTTCAAGTTCTCAAATGTGTGAGTAAAATACTGCAACAGAAGAATTATTATTATTACCATTAAGCAGCAACTGACGATATCAGTCTCTGCACAGGGTTCTTGTAACTTTTCAAATTATTTTTGTCATTTTTTCTTTTCTAGTGGAATATTGATGCTGCAAAACCAAACAAGATAGATATCTATATGGAGAAGGAGAGTTTTTGAACTCTTACAGTCAACACAGACAGTAAGAAGGGCTGAAGATTAAACAGTCGCAGAAGGTGAAGTGAGCTGCTTAAAGTGTCCAGAAAATTAAATATCAGATCTAGAAATACAATCTGGCTTCTGAGTTCCTGTCATATGTCCTATCTGGGTCAAACCATTACCTTTTGGGGGCAATAGGTTCGATAATGTCTAATTAGCTAATATTCTGAAGTGATTGGACCTGGGTAAGTAGTGATAGGACCTAACACCTATACAGAGATAAAAAGGTAATAGTCCATGAACTCTTACTGGCTCTGCAAAAGAAATACAAAGTTTTATGTTCATCGTTGAAACTGATCTAGGAGAGTATCTAATATTATATAAACACACTTGTCTGTTCATGACTAAAGATATTTCACGATTTAAGAGTCCTCTTTAGTCATAGAAAATGCATAAAATCTCTATTACATGAAAAAACCTGAAAGCCAACTTTTAAATTTCACTCTACAGAGAGCAATAAAAGTCAATCATTGACCCAGAAAAGCTCAAATAAAGCTTTACTTACAATTTACATCCAAACAATTTGCATCAAACATTTTCTGAAGAAGAGAGACGTGAATGACTCACTGGAAAGTGTAATCTAGAATAACCCTTGACCCTCCACGCTCTTGTTCAGGCTGCTGCTACCCGCGGCTGTTCATTGAATGCAAAAGCAGCTCCATTCTTCTAAGGAAGGCTTGAATCTGTTGCACACTAGCGTTCTTGGGACATGGGATTAACGCACTGTAAACAAGATTTATCTTATCACAACTCATAGCAAGAGACTGCTATGTGGAACTGTAAATTGTCGTGAAACTGTCTCCTTAGTCCTTTCTGCATTCATTTTTATTAGATTTCTTACTGCTTCCTTCAGTCATGTTTGCAGATTATTAAAAGTAAGAGTTTGGGAAAATGCAGTCTTTTGAGCTGTCAGCTCTGACACTGCTGCATAGACAGAATACATATAAATAAAATCCCTCCTAATATTTGCTTTAGTATTTTCTAGCATAGTATCATGTGTAATTGTGCTGTTAGCCGCGAGTCCCCAGGTGAGATTGGAAATGATTTTGTCTCCCTTGTCGTGGTTTGATGACTTTTATAATACTAAAGGAACACTTGTTTATTAGAATGGCAGGCTGGGAAAACCACCAGGTTGATGTTGAAATCACTTTGGTTTGTTAAATTCTTATCTTCATTTCCATTTTAACACTTCAGACTTTCTGAGTTTGTCAGCAATAAAGCACCTACAGCAATAAAAACGAAGTAATGGGAAGAACAAGGGAATTCTGTTCAAGGCAAGGGAGGAACAGGAAGTTTGTTCATTCCATACAGAGATAAAGGAGAGACGCACGGGATAGCAGGCTATAATCAGAGTACGTTCATAACTGTGTAGCAGCTTTGAGAAGTCAGGAATTTAGTCAAGAATGGAAGCAGACAGAGCACACCTCTATCTTTGTCGCAGCCTTTTCTCGGAAGTCCAGCACAGTTGCTTAAGAGTTCTACTTTTTTATATCTGTTTGCCATAGCTGCCCGTGACCTTGTAGGAAATCTCCCTGCCTTGCGCTGGAAGAACATTCCCTCTGCGCCACCCCCCCCCTGCAACTTTTGCTTTGTAATAATCTTATTCTTTTAGGACAAGATAGCAACTCTTTCTCATTGCAATTTCTCTGCCACTCATGCCAGGAATTCCTCTCTAGAATATTTGATTCTTTGATCAGATGGCCTAAGTGCCTTCATAGTGCCATTTCTCACAGCAGGTAGCTAACAAAGCTTCTTTTATTGACAACAAAAATTTTTATTTCTAGCTCCTTCATAGTTTTTCTTTAGAAAGCAACAGCACCCCCAGCCCTCCTTTATAGAAGCCTGGGAAAAACAAACAAACAAACAAAAAAAACAACAAAAAAAATTTCTTCTTGTTTGCTTGGATTTTTATGGGTTTCCCATTCCTGATCCACAGCTGTCCTTCCTCCAGGGCAGAAGACCACCCCTGTAAACACCTTTGCCTGCTGTGACTCCTTAGGGAATTGTTACAGGCTGTAATTCTTCTAAACCCCATCAAGGGACTTTATATAAGTAGTTAGGATATCATTTGTAGTAAGCTGTTAGGAATAATGCACCACTGCTTCAAAACAAAATCTAATTAATCACAGAAATGAGTACAAGTGAGCAATAGCATGGAGATAAAAAGTATAATTCACGCAAATGCCTAATTATTGTCAGATTATTACAAATTTCAAAATCTCTTATGTACCTAAATCACTTTTGAAAGTGCAGCTCCTATGTCACTTAAATAGTTTTGAAAATGTTATATTCCAATTCTCATTTTTCCATTGAATCCATTTTATGTGTAATAAATCATTGAATGGTTTATTTGCAACTATCCGAAATGGCACACACTAGCACAGCACTGGATCATTAAATACTAGGCCAATGTTAAACTGGACCAACTGAAATGCATGTTGTTGCCTGAGAAGGGAGAAAAGAAGGTTTTACTGTGCTTTGCATATGTATGTTTTACGATAAATGATACTGACGTGATGTACGTTAATTTATGAGAGACCAAGTGTGTCTACTGTTGTCAGGATAGTTAGAAATATTTTATGGTTTAAAATGAAGAGAGTTCTGTTTTCTTTCAGGATTGAGGCCTGGATATGAGAAGATAAATGACTCATAACACATTTGATCGGATCCATTATATGTGGCTTTACACATCTTTGAATTCTGACTGAATTTTCAAAATGGAAAGGGCAACATCATGTCTTGGGGTGCACTCATATAAGCAAACCTTTTGAAATAAATGTCTTTACTAGTGTCGGAGGGGTTTAAACAGAAAAGAGCTGGCTAGCTTTCCTCAAAGGGGTGTTTTTCCAGTGGTGTGCTATCTTAATTTTTACTTGTGGTTTGGTGAAGGTTTTGAGATACAAAATTGCTTTATTGCCTGATTGCCCTTGCAAGGAGATAATTCTATGGAGGTTAGTAGAAAGGGTAGACTAAAGCAGGCATGGCCTCCTAGGCCACAGCAAAGCCCAGGCAGCATCTCCTTATGTTTGCCTGCAGGATTGAAGGCTGGTGCCATATTGGATGGAAGAGCATAGCTGAGGGATGGGGCGGGAACTGGAGCGGGATCTTCTCATCAGCCAGTTAGTCCATGCTGCTGGAAAACCTCACAGGGATCTTGGACAGACGAGCAGATCCTGGAGCAGAACAGGTCTTTGGAAGAGAGGAGACACACATTTATCTCATTCTGTTTCTGCCTGCCCTGGCACTGCACAGGCTTTAGCCCAAATTGCTCCATGGTCAGATTTAGGCTCTATGCCAATGCCCTCCCAGTGACACCGCATGAAGCACGTTTGGGAAACTAATCTTAACAGAAGTTTGTGTAATACTGGAACAGTTTGCAAACATCCTTACTAGTTCATATTTGCTGTTGCAGTCAGGCACACTGGGCTGGATATACTAGGGGCAATTTAATGTATCATTAATTCTACAGTTGGGCAAAGAGACTAGCAGTTAGCATAAATCAAAAGTAGAAGTTGTGTATATCTGTTTTTTCCACAGTTTAAAAGAAGAAATAATGATGCCAAAACCCCTAAATCATAATACTTTTATAGAATGCAAATTTTAAGAAGGGAAAAGCCATGGTCTTCAAGGTGGAAGTGGGTGGAATGAGAGGTCTCAGTGGCAAAACAAACTTTTAAATGAAAAAAAACCTGTTTCATGGTCCATTTTTGTTACCATGCTTAGAAGATATCACAGAGCTGGAGAAGGACCTAAAAAGAGCAATCTGGAACGGTTCAGGGATTTGAGGAACTTAATTACAGAAAGCGAAATCAGGGAAACTAAAGCCATGAAAAAAGAAAATAAAAGGTGACTCTACTGGTGTATTTAAAATCCTGAAGGAACAGAAAGTATTGGCATTACAAGACACTGTAATTGTGGCAAATACAGGTGGTTGGGGACGTGAATCACTGCTGGAAAAAGGTCAGTATGAAAGAATTGGAGACAAATTTATTTACGCATGGAATATAATGAAAAAAAGAACAAATAAATAGAAGCAGCTAACAATGCTAAAAGATGTGTAGTAAATGGAAGAGGAATTAAGAAAGTATGTAGAGGAAGAGATGTTGTGAGACATGGCTGTTCTATTAGGGGCTAGCTGAAGCTGAAGGGGGGTGGTGTATTGCCTAGGGTTGTATCAGTGCTTCCTCATGTAGTTCGAGGCGTAAAAAATGCTCAGGGCCGCTGGTGTACTCCCCAGCATTCACCCTGACACCTGACTGCTGCTCCTTTTTTCTTCTGTGTCCATAGGCTCTTTCCAGACTCTCTCCTTGTTTGGAGCAGGAGTGAGCTGGCCTTAGCCTTACCGGGTCCAAGAGAAGCCTTTTTGCCTCTAGAAGTAGCATGGACATATTTTGCTATGTCTGCTGGAAAGCATCACATCTTGGAGACAAATCATTAAACTGGAATTTCAGCTCCTTTGAAAAGGAGTCTGTCTTCCTAGATGGACGTTGTGGATGTTAGGAAAATTTTGGAAGTGTGAGCTGCAGAGATCCATGGTAACATAGGAGAAAAAAAACCACCTTAATAATCACTCTCTATTAAAAATCTCACCATTTTAAGCTTATTTACAATTTATGTATAAACACTGTGAAATGTTTCGCCTTCATTCATACATGTTTGATTGTTGTCACCTGGGGTAAACTAACTTGCACGGTAGAGAATTCCGGCTCCAAAGCCTTAGATTGTCACTGTTTTCACTAAAAAACTAATAGAATATAATTTTCTGATTGTTATCACTTAGCTACACAGACAAATCAATGGGAAAGTCTGACGCCATCTGATAGCAGTATTTTTAACCCCAGATACTCCGAAGTCTTAACGCCAGTTTAAAAAAAGCACATGTTCTTAATGAAGTAATAAATGTTGGCTTCCCTTTATTTCCTTTTGATTTCTGAGTAAAATTTAGGGAACTTTCCTGTTGCATTTTTCAGCCTTTTTTTCCCCAGCAAATAAACTGTAGGAGTATATTCTCTCTGTTTTATGTAAGAAAATCAGTGTGTTCAGTGGGTAGGGCATTCTTCTTTCTTATGTTATATTTCTGATTCTGCCATGGCCCTGCAGGGTGATTTGGATTAGCAGTTTTCCTGTACTTACATGCTTTGCAAAGTAGGTTGAAAGCTGTGGGTGTGGGGTACTAGAGACCAATCATGTTACAGGGTTATCCGGATCCAGATTTTCTTCTGTCCCAAATTCCTGGTAGGCATATTTCCTGTTTTCTCATGTACACCAAGGAAACACAAGAAGCAGTGGGTAGATTTTACTCTCATCTCTCCTAATCCTTGGCATCATTCCTCAGACAGTCTGTGTATCTAGTGGTGTAATGCATTGCTTACCATTTACCTCTTTTATGTTTATATAATCATTATCCTGGCTTTCAGTAGAAGTTTATGCCAGTGCTCAACTTGTTTGGAAACATTTTCTTCATTTAATTTCATTTCTCTTCTAAAATAATTAATTTTGAAAAGGAAATCCACATTTTACATTTCCTGGTCAGTTCTTGCTCAGCCCTGGAATGCACGCTTTCCCTCCCAGTGAGCGGTATATTTGTGTTTTCCTTTCTGTAACCTGGGAAGAAATTTGGAACAGTATCCATTCCTCCATGTATTTTCTTTTGAGTTTTTGCTCTGAGTTGGTCTTTCCTTAGTTTGCCTCAAATGTAACAATAAGCAATTCTCATAAGAGAGATTTTCAAAGAATACCGACTATGACTCAGTAATATTAACTTTATTTTCCATTCCTCACCCTTATGAAACAGTAGAGCTTCAATTTTTGTTACTAACTACTTAAGTTTCTTTAGATTACAAGGAACGTATAAAACATTTTTGAACCTGTTTCTTTAAATCCCCGATACTATTGGTGAGGGGAGGGCTTTGCTTCCAAAAAGCTTTTGTTCTCACTCTAAGTGAAATTGCTCATAGCATTTTAAATGTGAACTACAAACTAACAGAGTTTCTCCTTAGCAACTGCTGTCTCTGCCAGCGTACGAGCTGTATTCTGAGATTTGAATATGCAAAATGACTAGGTCAAGCTGTCTTGAGGATATAAAAAATATTGGATGAAGTAAAATTTTGCCTGAAATTAAATTTGCAGAAAATCAAATATCTGTTGTTTAGTTCTAAGCAGATGTTGAAAAGGTTTTCCTGGATGCCATCCTTCTTGATAGTATGTCTTTTGATCTGAAGCCAAATAAGGAATCTGGATGATAGTCTGGATTTGGAAATTTTCTTTAAATAAACATATTAGTTAAGTATGTAAATCTGCTTATCATCACTTAAGGAACCTTGCCAGAGTAAGAAACATCTGGAGCTCAATATCAGCTAACTTATTAATTCACATTTTTAGTACATTTCATCCAGAGTATTGTAGGATTCTGTTATCTCAATTGCTTAAGTCAGCTTTCTCTAAAAGGCAATTAGTTGTAGGTTCTGTTGTTTACATTTAGACTCGCATGAAACCCAGGGAGTATAGTTTTATAGGCCTAATTACTTAGCTTTCCAGGTCTGTTCAGAAGTAGGCCAATACACACTGTGGCACGAGTAAATCAGAGCTAAAATAATCATGGCTTTGAAACACCAGTGCTTTCTTTCACAGGAGACAGATTCTGAAAATTAATTGTTACCGTTAAGGATTATGAATTACATGGTCTGGTTTATTTATCTGAACTCGTCACCATGTAATTCCAAGAAAGGATTATTTGACCTGTTCTTGATAAGGATGTAAGTACAGATATCAATTCAGCCTTCTGCCATAAAGCTTCCTCAGTTTCATGACCACATTTCCCCTTAAGCTTAAAAAAGGTTCTCAATCTAGTTCAGCTTTTAAATCTATAGCAAACTAGTTGTATGTTAGCGTTTTCAAAACTGACGGATGCTGAATGTGTTACAGTGTACTTTTGCTAGCACAGATGATAGATGTTATTAACCCATGACACGTACCTTGTAGTTGTTGAAGTCAGAATGGCTAAGGGCTGAACCCTTAGAAGGGTGAAAAGCCTAGTAAATTAAGGAAGTGTGTTGTTTAATGAAATATTAATTATTGGGGGTAAGAAATCAGTATAAATCTCTACACAAAAATACCATGTTGAAACTATGAGTCCAAGCCTTAGAACTGCACAAGCAAGCATGGAATTTGCACTTCTACATAATTATCATGGGATCTACCTAGTTCACGTACTGTGTTCGGCTGTGCAGTTAAGATGACTAGGAAAAAACCAGTGTATAAGCTTCTCTGTGTATGAATTGCATGTAGATAATTCTGAAACTCAGGTAGCAAGATTTATTTTAAGAATATAACTATCCCTTTGTTTCATTTTTTGCTGTGAAGTTTGATGATAATGGTATTATTAAAGTAAAACTTTGCAGACCTGCTGGAATTCAGGAAATGTATATCCAGCCCTTTCTAGGAACTTGATAACAATGGAAGGTAGTTCAGGTTTTCATACCTTAAAATTAAAGACTGTTTTAGCTGCATGCTCTTGCAAAAGGATATTTATGTTTTGCCTTTACTCCAACAGAAGAGGAGCGAGGTTCGTACCAAAGTGTTGTGTGAATGCCCTTTTCTCAAGCGCTGTTCAATGTCCAGTGGGGTCACAGTCCCGTAGCTGTGGATCGGGAGCATGGGTCTGGTGGCCTTGGGCAGATTACGTGGCAATTTGGTATTACGTAGTGCTTGATGTGGCATCTGCTGATTAATATAAATGCAGCCTTACAGACAGACCGTAATGATCGGTATTACTGTTTTTAATAACTATTATATGTAATGGCTTTGGAACAAGGATTGCTTTGCCGTTGTTCGTACTTGTCGTTGTGGAAGGAATACTGATTCAGAGTTTGAATTCCTTGGTGCTGCTATGAAATGAAAGCTAAATAACAATATTCATAATAATTTGGAAATATAAGTCCGGTGATGACTTTAGTTTCTAAAGATGATTTTCTGTCTTGTTCTTGCTGCTTCTCTGACTATGGAAAGTTACATTAGGGAAAAAAGACTTGACCAGTCTTCAATATATAAAAGGAAAAACTGAAATGTCTTATGGTGAATCCAGGAAAGAATTTTAATATTAACCGAGCAAACAAAGCTCATGGGTATGAGCCTTTGTTACTGTTTAAATGATCATTATATTTCAGTGTTTTAAGAAGTGGAAGTTGCTTCACAACGTACCTACTGTGTGAGTTAAGCTGTTCCAAATCTTTTTCCTGACTCAAATCAATTAAGTATATAGTGTATCAGTGAGCATCATTATTTGTGTATTTATACAGTTGCAGTCTCCCTCTAGAGAGTGTATAAGTTAGAAGAGAGTTTCTCAAAGGAATAGACAAACTAGAACTGGAGGGCAAGAAATTACTAGCACAGTGTTGAAAAAGTGTTTCCTACATGAAACACAGAATGTGTCTTAATTTGTATCGTATCCAGTAATTATACATGGCATTACTCAGCATGTCATGTACCTACATATTTCCTTACAATAAGTTCTGTTTCTATATAATAGATTATAATTTTCTGCTGGTCAAGGTGAAAAAACAGCTGAGTATAATAATGTATATAAACCAAAAGTAATATTTACTCATACAGAAATGTTTCCAATCACTTATTTTTTAAAGGAATCTCAGTGTTCAAGTGAGAGAAACCTCTCTCGTATTATTTTAAAATCTTTTTCACATGCATCTCAGTGTTGGAAAAAGCAGTGGAGTCAAAGTAATCTTCATACTGGCTTTCTTATGTAGAGGCAAAATATATTTAACAGGGAACATTACTGCTATTTTCTGTTGTGATTTTATTTAATTAATGTTATTTCATCTGCGTACAGATGACATACTGGGTTGGGTTCATAATGTGTCTGTTACTGTGAATCCATTAACTTCAGGTGAGATACAGCAGTATGCACAAGCTGAAACCTGTTCTTTGAATCAGATTACACCCATGCGTAGGCTTATTTGTATTTGTTAGTTTGGACCCTCTCCTCTTTGTCCTGTCTTCCCTTTCTTAAAAAAAGTGAAGAAGCTTACCCAAATCATAGGGGAAAGCTAACAAATAATCTGTAAAGAAAGAGTTATCTGAAAAGAAAGAAATCTGTGACACAGTTAATAGTTTTTCATCTACTTTGAGTGAACAACATGAACTGACTGGTGCTCTCTTTGCCTTATTTGTTCTTCTGGAAGAAGCATAATAGGGAGAAGGTGAGTCATTAGTGTGTTATAGGAAAAATGCAGTTCAGTAGTACGTTCTATTTATGAAGCAGACTTGTTGAAAAGTGTACTGTTAGGAAAATATGATTGCATAGGCTGTGAAAGGTTTAAGAATACTTTTCCAGTCCCTAAATGATCAATTGTGTGTGTGTAAATGATCACCAATGTAGCTTTTAGGCTGAAAAGTTTTGACAGAGGTGTTCAAACAACTTCCATGGAGCACTGCAAAGACAAATACTCTTTCTAATGTCATTGGGGGTTACAGGTTGTTATTTGCTGAATGAAAATGAAAATGCTTTCACTCACACAGAACACAGAATTTCATCACATTCGTATATCTTGAATAAGCTGTTGAAAAGGAAGATATTTACTGGAATTCAGAAAGAATTTTCTTGAGTTCTTATGGCGATAATAGGCCCTCTTTCTCTGATGCATCACTCAGCAGGTGTCAGCACTGAAAACGTGGGCCTAAAATTTTCACATGGAGTCTCTGTTATATTATTATTTTTTAAGAATAATAAATAATGGGTTTTGTTGAATCCAAGGAAGAAATTTGTTGTGACTGTAGAATGTGATTCTGTAGAGGAACAACGTGTAGTAGCAAATAGCCAATGAATCATATTTTCCAAACAAAAACCAGCATATAAAAAAGATCAAGGTTTATTATGCCTCACTCACTATCAAAGAAAAATGCACCAGCAGATGCAATGTTAGCAAATTCATGGTGCGCTGTTCACTTTTCCACAGCAGATGAATGACTGTCATTGATAGACTGGTCAGACAGGCTAGAACAAAATAACATTTATCTTTTACAGATCAAGGATTCACCTGCTTTCTTTTCCAAGAAAAACATGAAAGCTGGAATGAAGTTTTATTGGAAGTGATGCACCTTCATTGTAAATAGCAGGAAAATGACTAGTGGAGTGACAGAAGGTAAGCTCAATGTTTGTATTTAATATTTAATTGCTAAAAGGCATGGAATTCTTCGGAGTCATTCATACTTTTAAGAGCAAGATTGAGCAAGACTCAGTGTTCAATACCAAGTGATGAGGCCAAATAATTTTTCAAAATTTACTGCCTGGAACAAAATCATTTAACTGCTTGGTATATCTCAGGGTGTACGGCATGGACTCAGCAATATGGAAAATAACCATGAGGTCCTCCTTCTACCATCTTTTCTCCTTCTTGCTGAATGGTATTTTTCTTTATGGTATACCTAATGACTCTTTATGTTTGAGGGACATTCCTCAGTATGGTTAAAATATTCTCGAAAACCACGGGTTATCTTTGTACATTAGAAAAGAGCCCATCCACATGGGCAGAAAACATCTTTGATCCACACGCCTTCCCCTCCCCCCGCTTAGACTGTACCTTTTAAGTATAGAAGGAATGCCATAGTAAAATGTTAGCGTAAGGATAGGTTTTGTGGACTTTGGTTGTCTTCCAATCTCTCAATTTTCTTGACATAAAAAGTACCCTGCCTACATAATATACTACTTCTGTAAATTCAGAAACAAGGTACTTCCTAAAAAATAAATCTGAGAGCTAAGTCCCTGCTTTGGTTTGATTGCAGAAAAAGGTTGAAAAAAATCTTTGAGTTCCTACTCTGCAGACTAACTCAACTCCTTGTTCACATTAGTGCATTTCTTTCGTAATACCAAATGTAAATCGGGGCTGGAGAACTGAATCCAGTGATAGCTCCAATAGGTACTCACTATAATTATAGTAGGAAGAGGCAATAACTTAAAACTATATGAAACAAGCAGAAGATAATCTTGGTGGTCTTATAAATCTAATTTTATTCAAAAATTTCCAAATCAAACAAGGACTTGCACAAAAAACCCCACTCTTTACATAAATATCTATTATGCTTCAAAAAAAAAAAATGAGAGCACTTAAAAAAAATTAAGGGAAAAGGTTTTGTTTGCTGCCGTGCTATCTAAAGTGCATGGTCTTTGCAATGAAGAAAGCCAATATGGAAAGCAATTTTTCCAATGAAAGCTGAATAAACAGTAAGCTAATTGCGTTTCATTTGCAAACTATTAAATTTGTGATAACCCTATTTAAACACTTTGTTTCTCTACTGTACTTATCTGATATAATTCTTTATTTGTAGTATGGCCATGTCCTTTTAATATATGTTGTCACATCTCTGATAAAATGGAGTTGAGAGTGATGACAAAACCAGAAACATCTGGGAAATGAAAACAGAAAAACTAAGTGTCAGATAGCAATCAATGGCTCACTTAGCGCAATTACGCTTAGGAAATGAAAGTAGTTCGGATGATGTAATTTGCAGATGATCAGGCTGGTGAAGGGAGTCAATGCTGCTTCCCTTAGGCTGTTACGGAGATGTCTGTGCAGATGTCTGTCCCAGAAATGCCACACATTGAGGAGAAGCTGTCAACTCCCTGAGGTACCACCCCCTTCAGATGAGATAGAAGAGGGCATATGCCCTGTGGCAGTGCCATCCATTAGAACAATCTGTGTAAGCTACACTGTAAAGAAATGAGCAAACTGGAACAGAATGAAACATGAATTGTAAAGCACAGAGAAGTTCTCCTTCATGTCAGTTTAAGGTTCCTGGCTCAGTCCAATCTCGACACCTCTCCGGTGACACATAACTTACTCTGTTTTGCCAGGTCTGTCCTTTCCCATTTGTCCAAGTTTACTTTTTTGTCACTTCAACTTAGCCCATTTTCCTTCTTTTATGTTTTCTAGTGCAATTAGTTTAGTGATTTTGCTCTCTTCCTTTTCACATCGTATCAGCTAATCACTTGCCTATATTTCTGCTGCCTCAGTTTGGATAACATTTCTCCTATGCAACAATTCAGCTTTATGCTTCCCCTCCTCTTAGCCCTGCCCCCCCCCCCC
>VYXH01003460.1:856106-882765 GCA_013397275.1 Burhinus bistriatus
TTATTTATTAATGGATTGCACAACTCTTCACCAAGAACCTTGACATATCTTAAAGGTGTTCAATAATTAAGCCCCACAATGGGCATCCCTATAAAGGATGCAATTATATTATCTGTTTACCAGATGGCTAACCAGGAACAGATATAAGTTAGGTAAATTGCCTTGGGTTAAAAGTTGGGGAAAGGCAGCACTGGGAATAGAATCCCGAGTCAGTTGAGTTTCTTTGCCAAAAGCTTGTAGTACTACGAAGTACGTACACCAGCTGTTGGGGAATCCCTGTGCTGGCCCAGAATTGTCCTGTTCTAGCTTGGAGCTTAAGATCTATTATTGAATAGGCTTTCGAACTCAGTCCTTGCCCTTTTCTTTCCTAAGGGGACAACAGAAACATCTGAACTTGTAAACTTAAAATAAAAGTCTGCCTATGTTTTCAGGTCTCTCCTATACTAGTTCTGTAGGTTAGTGAGATCTAGGCATAGGTGGATTTTTTATTCTAAAATGTGTATTACCATCAAAACTGTTTCAAGAAGAGAAGGTCATTGTCTGTCTGTCTATCTATCAATCTATCTATCTGTCTATCTTAGTGTGAGCCAGTCAGACAGCCTGTCCATAGCATCAAAAAGCCAGGCTAGATTTGTTATCCGTGCGACCATCTGGACTACATACTGAATTCTCTGTCACCATTAAACAGACGAATCACACTTTGTAAATAGTGACTTTAAGGGTTTTTTTTGCTAGAGCTACTTGGTTTGTGAGGCTGGCAAATTCTTCAGAAGTCCTTGTAAGATCAGGTCTTGATGTCCATGTTCATCCTGTTACCATGCGTATGACCCTCTTCGATATGTGGAATATTGGACAGAACACAACCTGTAGAATATTCCAGATGCAGGGTTTGCAGCACATTTATGGAAGCATTAACATGGCACTCTGAGGATTTTCATGAAATATTTCAGGATCATTTTAAGCCTTTGCGGGGGGCGGGGAGAGGGCAGTGTGACATTGCAGACTCATAGTCATTTCATGATCAATTAATACACTGTGATCTTGAAATCTCCTTTTTGAGTAAGCATTCTCAATTTTGATGCTGGGAATTAATCTATGAAGGATAATTCTTATGATGGACAAAAGTACTGATTCTCTGCTGCAAGAGCTGTAGGCCAAAGCATGATCACTTCTGCAAGGTTGGTCCCATCACCAGGCATTGTGTCCCTGCTCTCACGGTCCTAAACTGCACCACACCTGTGGAGGGAGAGCTGATGTGCAAAATATTTCATTATTCAGGTGTAAAAATGAAGAAATGCTTTTTTGGTCATTTTGCCTTTTGGTTTCTGGTGCCTGCTTTGAAATATTTGTGGGTTCTTTGTGGATGCTTTCCAGTATGAACACTGAGGGAAGTAGTCTCCAAGCATTTGGTATTCTCAGCACATTTCCAAATCTTCAGGAATTAGTGCCTTCCAGTGCCCAAGGTGGTGCCGTGCAGTAGGGCTAGCTGCAGTATCTTGCATGAACTCAGTGGAGTTGCAGATCTTTAGAGGGGCCATTTGAGATTTTGGCATGAGAAAGATTAAATGCTGAAGTATAGATTGCCTTTCTATTTTGTGGAGAAAAAAAAGCCCATCCATATGAAATTGTGCTCATTACTGAGGAAAATAAATTCTTGTCTGTCAAGCAAATGGCCAGCCTTTAGAAGTGGCTAGACTTGCACATCAATTACTAGGGAAAAACAACACCTGTGTACACTAATTATTTCTTTAATGGAAGGTTTTCAGATATAGGGTCAAATTCTCCACCTGCATCAATTGTATGCCAGAAAAATTCCATTGTTGTCAGTGGAATAACTACTGATTTACACTGGTAGGTGTTATAGTAAATTAGGTGAATAGTATGTTGTGGCACATAACAGGAGTGTCATCGTAATAGGCGACAGCTTTAACTTTTAAATAGATACTTTATATATTCTTATATGATCAATGTCCCTTTAAGTACTGTTTGAGTTAAATTGAGTACAGTTTTGTTTCTTGTCTTTGTCTCATGTTTGTTGACTTTCTACTCTCCTTACTACTGTCAAAAACATTTTGATGCTATAAATAAGAGCGTGGATTAAATACATTCTTTGTGACAAGCAATGTGCGGTGTATTCACTTCTTTTGTCTAGAAGATATATTATCTTTTTTTATTATTTTGAATCTGCACTCTTCCATTATTCTGAAGATCAGTAGAAGTACATCTGAGACCCAGTTATGAAAAAATGATGTGTCTGTGTGTATATATATACACATATACATATATATAAATTCTGTTTGTGACAGATATATGCTTGCACCTGAAAATATCCAGTCATACAAACTACAGTTTTAAGGAAGTTTCAGACTCTGTGTTGTTGTTTTGATTTACTAGAGGGGTTCTGTATGATGCTCTGATACAAGATCTTGTGTTATGATGAGATTGCAGATGATTAATAGGATAAATCAATTAGGCTTTAAGTATTCCTCCTGGCTAAAGAGTTAGGTGTACAAAGGACCAAGACTGGAGGGTCATCACGCATTGGTTGTACCGCCCTGTGCCCAGGCACTTGAAGAGTTGTGTCCTAATTCCCACCGCAGCGAAGCATTCTGCAGCGTCTGATGTTCTGGCAGGTATGCTTATGATTTATACAGATATGGCCAAATCTTTTGCAGGTGTAAGTTGACTTGAGTGAAACTGTCTGTTTGCATTAAAGGAAAATTTCACCTATGATGTGCGTTATAGCCATTGCACGGGGACACTGATGCTTTTTGAAAATCTGACCTCGTCAGTCCCTGTGGTGCACAGTACAGTAGGAATTCATTTTAAATAAAACCAAGATATACACAGGAGGAAACATCAAGGGCAGTTAGGTATACATTTTAGGTGCAGACGGCAAACATTGTTGTATATTTTCGTGTTGTATATTTTCACCAAATACTGTATTAGGCCAGTGATTTGCAGGCAGGAAAAAGACAGAAAGAATCCCTGTGTAACTGTCCTAGGGCTTGCAAAGTCCAGTGACTGTGAGGTCTCATCTCAGGCAATTCTATTTTATGTTTGTCTTCATTATTGAGCATGCTTCATAGCGTCTTCCTCAGCTCACTGCGGTTTCATTTCTTCATTTTATGTATCAGGAAGCCAGACAAAGTCAGCTCAACTGGCAGCAGAATTTAGACTTTTATTAAGTCAGATAGAAATCATCTCGGTAATCTGGAAACATGGTGAGAATTTGTGGGTTTGGCATGATGGTCTTTTTTAATTGCTGTGGATTTCTGATCTTCTACGTTTCCCTGCAGTTTAGCATATAGTTGTGAACTTGCAACATGAGTGTCAAACTCCCCTCTAGTGGTTGCTCTACACAGAGAATAAACATTAATTTAGCTTGATGACAAGTATTTAACTCTGGGCTAAAAAAGATGGCAATTCATGTGAGATTCTGATGATTGTACACAGCAAAATTTATTTTTTGTCTTTCTTCCTCTTTTAATGATTTAGTTACTTCACATGTTGAAATACTGTAATTAAAACATGAATCATTGTCAAAACAAACAAACAAAAACAAAGAAAAAAAGAACTATGGCACTACACTGCAAAATGCGAATGTGCCACCTATTGGTGATGGCTTTGCACTTCTTGATCACTCGTGCCAACAGGTCAGCAGCAATGTCACGGTGAAGGACGTCTTTTGTCCCACACAACACGATAGAGCCGCACACAGCTCCCTGCATAGTTGTATTAATGCAGTACTAGTGCTGCAATAATATAAAAGCAAGAATTGAGCAATAAGTGTGAAATAAAGAACTGAGTGTTAAAAATGTGCAAAGAATAGAGTGACTCATTAAGTGTCATTAAGATTAAAGAGTTCCATTTCTTGCTAACAGAGTTCTCAGCAGCAGATTGTGAAACCAGAAATATACTCTACAAGGCAGAAGTTTTTTGCTATGTGTGAAGAGGAAAGATATGGTGAACTTGTATGTTTCTCAGCCATCTGAGCTGTAAATTTGCACCTCTACAATCCTCTCGGAGAATCTGTTAATAACTTTTTGGAAGCTATTCTGCTCGAATCTTATAAGGCAGTAAGATTGGACCCTGCCTGCACAGGGTCCGTGCATGGAAAGGAAAAAGCCTAGGGACATCTGACTTTGCAAACTCTTTTGTGAAGGTTTTATTTCCCAGTGTTCAAAAAGAGCCTTCATTCATCCTTTATGCATATTCAGAATTATATTTCTGTCAATTATAGGTTTTACACAGGTACCTCTGGTCTTCTCTAAGTGCCAGTAATTACACTTGTGCATGCAGACGTGGTGACTATATTTTAAAACTGTAGTTCTTCTAATTTAATTTTCTTACGGTTTATATGGCAGTTGCCAATTTTGCCTGCTCTCCAGGATAATATTCAGTCACTGCTTATGGTGCAGTACCACCTCTACTTCATTTTATTTAGTAGAAAAAAATTCGCTGGTAATGTTACTAGTTTCCTCAACCTAAAAAAGAGAAAGTGCTGTTAAGTAAAAATTTTTGAAACATGGTTTTGCTCATAATCTTGCTGCTTCCTCACAGCTTAATTTTGATAGTGGTTTGTTTTTTTTTTTTTCGGTTGGGGTTTTTTTGTGAGTGGCTCAGCTTAGTAAAAGGACAGAGTCAACCCTGACTGGCTGCAATAAGCTAAGCGCTGGTGTGTGACATTAAATGTACACACCAGAATGGAAGATGTCAATGAAAACAAAACCAGTTCTGGAGAGATAAGGTAATAATGATAGCTAGCATACGGCGAGCACGATTAAAATACACCACAGTATAATATTTGACTAATCGTCTAAAAATATTGTTTTTCCTTAAACTTGAGATTTGTCAGAATAACAAAACAACCCAGCAACCTAGATAAAACTTGGAATGAAGAACCAAAAAAGCACATTTGCAGATATGGGGTGTGTTGTCATACCCGTAAACATTGTAAAGCAATAGCTGTGTCAGGTCCTCTTAAAAATAATATGCTTTCATCTTATGTCTTAATGTAAGACCGTCTTTTATAGCAGATGTTCTGGGAGTGCTCCCTCCCTTACGCAATGACAGAAGCATACCAATGCTCCTAGAGAGGTTTACCTTTCAGAACTGACAAGTGTTAAAAGAAAAGGGGGGGTGAGAACAGGTTTATAATCTACATCACAGATATGTGGGAAAGGGTTTTAAAATATACTGTGTAAGGGAGAGGAGAAAAATCAGACACGTTAAATAAAATCTATATAAATAGTAACAGTGAAGTCATACAATGATCTTTAGCAAAATAAGCCCTGCTAAAGCAGACCATGAGCAATGAGAGCCTGCTATTTCTTATGGGATGCAGTGATAAAGAAATTACATACTTATTTGAGAGGAACATAAATAAAGATTAATAGGTTAATGAGTTATTTTCCTTTCATTACTATACTATTGTACTTTATTATAATTGCTTTGCACTCATTTAATTAAATTTGAACTAGGGCCAACACAAGATAATTTGTTTTCCCTGTACTAAACAATGAGTATGCAGATTGGAAGTACTGAAGCAGTAATCAGCCCTCTGTTTGCAACACTTTTCTACTCTGAGTAGACATTATAATTGATAATTTGATTGTTGCAGCACTCCGTGCAATATATTTTAAAGCAACATTAACATAATGGAAATTATGTTGTGTGCCTAATCCTAGCTTTTCACTGTGTAAGTATACGAATCCCATTCTGTAATGAATTAGGGTGCTATCCACCAAACATTTATACAACCTTTACATGCCTCATTTTGGAATAGAGCTATCTGCTTCTAGTCTCCATTCAACGTCTTCCCTATCAAGTTATATCACTTAAGTTGTACACAAAAAGAGCAAGAGTCACAAGCTAAAATAGCTAAGCTAAGCGTTTCAGTAAAACCTGATTTGTTCTGACATGAATCTGTCATTAAAATTAAGTAGTTTTTGTATAGTCCCTGCACAGTTCTTGCATTCTTTCAAGGGAAGATGTTTATCCAGTCCATTAGAATTTATCTTTCCATTGTCTTTTTCCAGCTTCCGAGAAACCTGCTAGCAATTGACCTGAGCAGCAAAAACATGATGTGACTCAGATATCAAGGTAGGACTTTTCAATGCCTGTAATCTAAACAAAGTTACTTCAGGGCTCCCTTTTTTACATTTTTATATATATTGGACTTATTTAAGAAGAGTATCATTTGTGCATGTTCTACGAGAATAAAAAGAAAGGCTGAGCTGCTTATGATCTTTTCTTTATCCCAATCACATGCCCAACATGCAGTTCTAATATTTAGCTTTCTGTTGCCCCCAGTACCTGCTGAGGAGTTAGCCTTTCTATGTCCTGACCAAATGAAGTCCTGAGAACTGTGGGACAATCCTGAGCAGTTGTGGGCGACCTCAGCAGTCACCAAGGTTACCTTGCCTTTCAAGTTGGGGTCATGAAAAAGAAGTGGAAAAACAAAGTGAAGTGTGATGGCTTATAAAACTCTGCCAACATTGAACTTTATTTGTTTTCTGACAAAATAAGAGTGCCTTTGCTTGCGTAAATGTTTGAGTCACCTCACTTAATATTTGCCTATTTACTTTTATGGCCTGAAGTGTCCCTGTATTAAAAAGGTGAGTTGTGGGTTTGCAAAATAAGTTCAACTTATTTGAGAAACACGTTGTAGAGGAGAGTAATTCACTTACTGTCTTTTAGGACTGAGCTTGCAGAGCCTATGATCTTTCTTGTGTAAGGAATCCTACTGAAGAATAATCACGATCAGTATTTTAGAGAGGAAGTCATGATGACGTGAAATGTGCCTGTCGATCTGGCTGGAGAGCACTGCCAGTGGGTGTAGAGTGGTCTGGGTTGCCTGTGCAGGCTTCTTTTGTTCTCTACCGTGTTTCCAAAGGAAGTTTTTGAAGGAGACAAGAGGCCTGACTGACAGGCTTGACTTCACTTTTTTATTTTGGTTCTAGTGTGTCATTCTTTTTTCTCTTGCTAATGATTATTTAACATTGTTATAAAGCCCAATATGTTAGGAGAGATGCCAGTATAATAATCCTGGAGCTGAGAGAAAATTAAAATCAGGACAGGAGAAACGAATGGTGTTACATGTATTTAAAAAGGTGTCACAGAATGCTCCCTACCTCACCACCTGGCTCTAAAACGCCTGATCTCTGAGAGGTTCTCTCTGCCTTGCTATGGTCTGAGACTATGTGCCACACTTTGATCCTTTTGGAACTTCTGCAATTTTCCAGCCATGGTATATACTGGAGGAATTCTGCCCCGTTAGTGTCTCTCTCACAGATACTGGCTTTTCACTAATTTTGGTCCTCAAGATCTATTTAAAGTCCAGAAGTAATGAGGTGGGCTTTGTGTCAGTAAAATGAGATGGAGCTGACTGCCAGTGATGGTGAGGCACTGCACGTTGGGAAGGAGCCTGGAAACCAGGCTCCCTTCTGTGAGTTAGGATGTAGGGAGCTCCTCTCTTCTTCATTCAAAGCCTGTAGGCAGGTTTCTTTCCCACAGATAACAGCACAAAGCACAGAAGCCTTTGTAACTTGTCTACTGTTAGGCCTAACCAAAAAGTAAGACTCTCCTGAGTCTTAATAAAGGTTGCAATCCTCAGTACAGTTCAGGTTTGCAATAAAGGCTGGTGCCTTTCAGCAGCTTTTGAGTTTCCCAGAGACAGGCTTTGCCTGAGTAAGGAGACATGGAAGACACAGCATCATTTAGTCTTCATCTCCAGGTGAGGTGGGATTTTTCCACATCACTTTAGAATTTTTTACAGTGGGTTACGCCTTCAGAAAAACTAATTTATATGTCTCAAGTAGCAAGTGGATCATAAGTGCTTTCTCTTTTTATACAAAGCCACTGCTATCAGCCCACAAGGCAAATCCAGGGAGGTTTCTGTTTTCCATTTACCGTACTTTTCAATTGATTGGTCAGTGGTGTGTATCCTTTTTCAGTTTCTTTTTTCCCTCTCTTTCAGACTTGGAATATCATTGCCCGAAATCCTGAGGGTAACATTATAGATTTCTTTTTCTTTCACACAGAGACCTTTAAACACACAACATTCCTGAATTGCCCCTGCATCTAGCTTTAATTCAGCCTGGGTGTGTAGCCCAAATTGCAGACTGAACACTATAACATTGCTTCTTTACACAATTTAAAAGGTTGGACTAAAAAGGGAACAATCCTTTTCATAGGTGGGCATAATAAATATACCGTGACTGGAGATGTAAGAATGGGAGAATATCTTGACATAAGGTGTTATAACTGAGTTAGGTTTATAATTAAATAATTAAATAAAAAAGTGCATGAAGAAAAGCTCTAAAAAGCATGACAATTATGGAAAGGTATGGATGGAAAATAAAATAGGAGATTTTCAAAGTTGAAGTTTTGTAGCTAGAGAATGATACCTGCCATCCCATTTATTTGGGATAAATTAAATAGCGGTTGAGATTGCTGAAATGCATATATCAATTATCTGTAAGATAAAGCTGGTGGGGAAGACTGGAAGATTACAGAACAAAGCGATGAGTGTAAGCAAAAGGAACAAAATAAAATAAGTTTGTGCAAAGGGCTAAGATAAATAAGAAATTTTCTGAATACAAAAGAAACGAGGTCACTGGAGAAAGCAATAGTTTGAGACATTGCAAAGGTAACCTACCTTTGGTTGAGAGAAATATATTTTTCAGATGTTAAACATTTTGACTCAGTTTTCTCAATGAAGATAAGGATAATACAGATAAAAGAGCCACAGAAACAGACTCTGAATACTGATGAAATCCAGGATTTTAAAAAAATCAACCCAGATTTCTGAAAGAAGTTAAAACACAAGGAGGCATGAAGATGCTGAACATGTCATGGGAAATAGCGGCTGGCTGGAAATGCCTGATGACTTGAAGTATAGTCAAAGACTTTTAATTCTTGGCAGATTTTAAGTCATGACAGATGTTTTGGATAGTCTGTGGTTACAAGAGAATAGTTTTGCACATAGCAGTTTTACACATAGCGTTTTCCATTATCCTCATGTACTACGTGCTTTTTTTCTAGTTTGCTGTAGAGAGAAGGGCACTGAAATGGCACCAAGCTGAGGGCGGTGTGGAGGAGCAGTGATGAGAGGCCACGTCCTCATTCTGTTTGAGTAGGGTATTTAATGGTAAATTTCACAAGTAGAGCAGTTGAAGAGGAGAAAGGATCTGCCAAAGCAAGGTCTCCCAGTGCTTTGCTAGTGCTTGTGTTCATCGTACCCTATATAATCTAGCCCAAATTCTTCTATTATAAATACAGTAAGAAAAATTAGACATAAGGAGTTTCTGTACAGGCAATTTTGGGTTGTATATACTCTTAAGGAATACGCATCCTATTCATCATCATCTCATATAGTTCCAAACACTAGGTATATGTAAAGCCTCCCTCGAAGCAGGAAACGCAAAGATATATAACGACTTTTTTATATGGAAGTAGGGGTAATTTTCAGAAGCTGACTTAAAAATCTGAAAAGGCACAATGAACAGTACTTAGGAGAATAGGAAAGACCATAAGCTCGCAGTCAAGTAACGAATGTATAAAATATGCTTTCAAAGACAGCACAAACCAATGCATAGCAGTAAGGCTGTAGAGTTTTCAACAACTAAAAAAGAACAAACAACAAAAAGAATAATGGCAAACTGCGAAATGCAAATACAGAGTGTTCATGTAATCTGATATTGGTGAGAGGTGACAGTGTTACAGTAGTGCTCAAAAGACCAGTCTCTGGTTTTAGTTATTTTTAAAAAAAGTTACTGTACAAACAGACAACGTTCAAAACCAATGCTAGTATGGTACGAGGGAAGAGAGACCTTAGTTGTTTGTTACAGTTAGAGAAAGCAGGTCTGTAGAAGAGATGAAATTAAGAGGTCACCTCATTGAGTCAGAGATAATTCTGAAGGGAATAGGCAGGATAAATACTACCAGGTGAGTTGAACTCTTCTGAGATGCAAGAGCAAAGGAGCGTAAACTGAAAGAAATGAATGGCAAAAATTTGTAGTTGGAATTTCTTACACAAATAGGGAGCAAGTGCATATATAAAATATTTCACTAATGGCAGCAAGGGGAAGAAATAATTGAAACAATAATTTAAAGGGTTAGTGTATCTAAGCTCTACAACATAGACATTTAATATTAGCATTTAATATGAGCTGTTTTCTTTGCAAATAGTTGTGCATAATCTTTTTATAAGGCCGCTCTAATTTAATAAACAGTAAAATAAGGCAGAAAAACTTTGAAATAGAAATTGTCATTTACAGGTGGTCATAATTCTGGTTGTTGGAAATTTTTCTGCAGCAGTTCCCCAGCAGCAGAAGTGTCTTGTGTGGAAAGAGGGAGTGAAAATTACTTCACTAAATATATTTTTGTGTCTACCATTTATCCTGTTTGAAAACACGTATAGCAGAAGGGATTGTGTGATGTATGGGTCATCAGAGGAGTTACTTGTTTCTTTAAAAAAAAAAAATTAATTTAATTTTACATCTGTGCAGAGTACACAAATGCACACATCAACTAAAATACAGCACAGGAATTAGCCTGATGTAGCTCTGAAGAACAGTGGTGAGAGCACTTCAGGGATGGATGCTTCCCGAGAGCCTCCCTGTTTAACCAGCAGCTCCCCTTACGCTTCAGCCATGGTCCTCTCCTGTAGCACAGCCCTTAATGGAAAAGCGCTAACTGAAATGTGAAGTAAACGGGACACGTGATTTTTTTTGCCAGAGACAAACAAACTCCGGTTTAAATGGTAAAACGGAGAATTCTGTCTGTAGGTGCCACAGACTGACATGCGCTATATTTGTTGTTATGCTTAGGGGTCACTCAAAAGCTGAGGTGAGGCTGTAGCGTCCTGCCTGGAACTGGGAGCCTTTCCGCCAGAGTGATGATGGATCGTCAGGTTCACTCTATCAGATAGAAATCTTAATCTTGAATAACTGAAGCTCAGGTATCATGAGAGACCACTTCTATTCATCCAAAGATGACCATCTGTATAGAAGCTGTCAGCAGAGGTCCCTATGGTCTGCCGAAACCTGGATCTTCCATTTTTCTTTGAGGATATGAAGACGGGCAAAAATGTAAGCTAATAGTAAATGATGAAGCAAATTGAAGAGTGGAGAGTGATGTATGATTGTAAAGATGATTGAATATTGAATTGCTGTACATTGAAGGAGCTAGGAATATTGATTACTGTTGATTTTAAATATTGGAGGGGGGGCATGTGCTTTCTAGTACGTGTGTTTGAGAAATTGAAATATATGTGCATAACCCTAAAAAACCCTATAGACTCAGAACCATTCCTGAAACATGCCTAGGTTGGGTTTTGCTTCACTAAGCTCATAGAAACAATAGGATTCTCCCTCCTCTTTCTCAGGCAAAGCGGGTCCCAAATTGGTTCAAATCTGGGTAATCCAGCCTGAAGAACAAAATATTCCTGAAAAGAGGGGGTACGCTGTCTGCAGTACAGGTCTGTGCCGGGGCTGCCGCTCTTACAGGCACATCCAAGCTGGCTTGAAATTAGATTGCTCAGCTAGTAATGTAGCCACAGCAGCACAGAGCCGGCATAGGGCAAGCTGTTTACCCAGTTTTTCAGCCACGGAACAACATTCACATCAGTGAATGCAGCGGAGACATACCCAGAATAAGAATGTGATTTATTCTTTCGATGTGAGAAGCAGCTATATGTTCAACAAAGGCTTTCCTTAGACTAATGGCCGAAGTAGGCCCCAGTACAGCTCCTCTATAGACTGAGAAGAAAGGATTGTTTGTTGAGGCCCAACTGTCCCCAAAACCCAGTCTGCTGAGTGGATTCCATCATGTATGAGTTCTCTGCTCGCTTCATTGTCACGGGTGTTTCCGCAAGCCTGCCATGCACAGCATAACTGGGGAATTTACCAGAGCAGTTGCTGATAGAACAAATAATTCAAACTCCTGTCACATCTTGAAAAGAACAGATGACTGGTATAAACCAGTTTAATATATATATATAAGATATTGTTTACCGATGGAATACGAGACAACGTGATTTTCCACAGAACCTCTCATTCTCAAGGAATGCCAAAGCATTTAATGAAGGAATGAGTTAGAGTTGTGGTTGTTCAGTCCAGAGCATGGCTGGTTTAGCGTTTCAATGTGGAATCATTATGTGCTCAGCAGTAGCTCACCGGGCTGCGGCCAGTAAGGGCTGTCTAGCTGAGACAGGGGACACTGGCCCTGACACTGTCTTTGTCCTCTTGAACTGTTTGTGGTATTGCTCATCCTCTCCTCGGATGGGAACCAGAGGAAGAAAGAAGGAAACTTTTGTTAATTCTTAGCATTTCCCCAGTGCTAGCGACAATAACCTTGACCGTGTGGCACCTTTAATAGTTAATTGCAAGAGCTGCGATTGGGTGAGCCCTAGTTTGCGTGTAGGAATTCTGTTCTCCACCGCTCTTTTCTTGGTCAGCATGTGCCTCCTGTATTCTTGTGAAATGAATATGTGGTTTCCTGTTCCAGTGTGGGTAGCTACCCTTCTGGAATAGTTGAAATAGCCGAGGAGTAAAAGTACACCATTTGCTTTCCAGGCTGACTTGACTTCAGCTGAATTTGAAAGCCATTTATGCATCTAATTCATGTAAACTGATGGTCCTGAAAATTGCTGCTTTTTAAACCCAGTTTATAAGATCACTCATTTTGGTTGCTACTCATTTTCAGCCTTTTGGAATACTGTTTTTATTTCCATATCTCTAGCACTGATTCTTGGATGTAACATTGCTGCATTCTTTGCCTTTCCTAGTATTCGGTTTAGGTTGTCATTACAGAAAAGCAGGACCACTCTTCCCAGCAATGAGGTGGATCTCACCAATGCAGGGACATTCAAGCATGCGATGCAGAGCAAACGGTTGCGCTTGCACAACCAGCTTGCATGTTTGAACTGCTCATTAGCATGGGTTTGGTGCTTGCACAATTTGCAGTAAACTTGGCTGGAAGTGTACGATGGGAGTAATTCCTCGAAAACAATGGCGATCAGCTGAAGGAGGCAGCGTAAGTCTGGGAAGCTTGCAGAAGACAGGAAAAAAATGTATGTATGCAGTTGTCTTAGATGAAGCTTGGTTATAAACCACATGCTAGAGCAGAGACCAGTCCAAAAAGGGCTAGAACTGCTGAGCCAGAAGGTCACTCTGCTCATGTGACATAGAAAATGATTTTGCTCTCTTCTGCTGCCTGCCATCTCTGAACAGCCCATGCAAGTTTTCCACTAGTAGGGGAAATTTATTTAGTTGGACTAATATTATTCTTCTTTTGTCTGTAAATAATACTAAGGTGGCACTGAAATTACAGCTTTTAACCATTTAGATCTATATGGCCTGAAAACAATGGAAATAACTTTTGTCCTATGCTGTTGTCATCAGGGGCGCTCAAATCGCTCTGCTTAGTCTGCAGCAGACAGTAGAGATTTTATAATACCCTGGGAACCTGAACCATAATGTGGGTTAAACAAAGCCTACCAAAGGTTGCTGAGCAGATGCATAGCCTTGGATGTTGCAGGCAGTGTGGCTCATCTCGGAATCGCAAGTGCATCCTGAGTTTCGCTCTGCAGCAAATGAGGCAGAACTCCAAGAGCAGTGTATCTGCCCATGGCTGGCCATGTGGTACCCCTGTATGGGCACTTTGGCTTTGTGGTAGCAGCATGCTGTAGGTAGGTAAATGTTGGGTTTCTGATAGAGGTAGCTGGAGGCAGAGTTTCATTCCAGAATGCCCTGCAGATTCTCTTAGCGTGCAGCTCTCAGCGCAGGCTGATACCCAGCCTTTATGAGATTCTGACTTGGTTTTTGTCACATGCGTGATATACTATGTAGGCACTGGCAACGTGCAGCTGGCAGGACACAAAGATGCCATGGCACCATGGGCAGAAATGGCTGGAATATGATGGCAAAATGCAAAAACTTTGGAAAGACCTGAGAGGATTCCTCAAGGGACAGGAAAGAGTTTATGGAAGTCAGTAGCTACCTACAGTAACTGCTTTGGAGCTGCTGGGGTTTTAGGGCACTGCACATATTAAAAAAAAAAAAAAGGAAAATTGTCCATTCCAATTTTTCTAGTATTTCAACTCATTGATTGTTCAGGCAGCTCATAGGTGTCTGGGAGATTTGTCTTGAATGAATACGTAACAATAGGATATTTGCAATACTATTTGCCCCATTTAAGACATCATATATTGAGGTTTTAATAAAGCAAATGTGGGGTAGCTAATAGACTTTTCCAGAGAGCTCTGAATTTGCTCTGCCTGGAATGACATGCTTTTTAAGCTGAATTACCACAAATTCTTCAATGAGTGCGTTTCAGGACAAATATTAAACATGTGAATTTTAAGTTACTCATTGGAGAATATTCATCTAGAATTTATTCTGAATGGATAAAAATGAGATTTTGCAGAAGACGATCAATTATTGCCACTTATCCCTCCTAAAGAAGAGGAACTATACATGCTGACTGCTGAAGCCAGTAAAAGCCAACAAAAGAAACCCAGTCTAGGCATTTCACAATAGAGATTCACGTAAATATTCACAATTTATAGGCCAGTAAGGTCTCATGCTTGGACCATGAGACGCGCTAATGCATCCCCAGTTTTGCTGTCCCTGTTCCAGCCCTTGCATATCATGCAATGGTGGCTCAGCCCAGAACCGCAGCCCCTCTCCAGCCCAGGCGTTTGCTGGCCCACACGTGGTGTGTGGAGCCCCAGAGCAGGACAGAGAACATGACTTCGTGCTCCACAAAAGCAGAATTTCTTCTGGTTGGGCTCAGCTCTCAGAAGGCTGTTCGTTGTGTAGGTCTTTCTCAAATGCGGCTTGTCATACAGAGCCTTACAGATCAGTACGTAGAAATGTGAGCGGTCTGGTTTCAATCCACATGAACAAATGCAGATCTATTGAGAAGACAGGACTCTTAAGGGCTCTGATTCGACCAAACACTTAAGCATATCCCTACCTTCAGCCATGTGGGCTATTTGGTTTTTAATGATACATACCTTTGGAAAAAAACACAAGCTGTTCATGACACTTCATGAACAGAAAGGGAGGCTGTGTTCATCAACTTTTTCTCTGCTGGAAATTATTCATTCAGGTCACCATTTTACTGTAAAAGTACGGGAGCAGGAGTGACTCATGCCGAGTCCTTTGGGGGGTGAAGTTGCTCCATCACATACAGAAGGTGGAAGAATGGGTGAGAGAGTAGGGAGGAAAAGAGCTGCTGTCCCCTCATGCTTCTGATCCGCAAAGCGCTGCATCGGTCACAGATCCTCCATGCCATGTGTGGCATGGGCTCTGCATGCACCTCCTCTTGCTGGCCCAGCCCCAATGCCTCCTGTGCAAGAGACTGACTTCACGGTACCTCTCCGTGACTGTTTTGCCTGCCTTCCCTCCACTGTCCCATGGCTTCAGTGGCCCTCGGTGCCACAGGGGACGTGCTCTCCACCCTGCGGGCGCTGCAGGTAGAGCTGCCCCCACCGCCCCCTGGATCCCACTCAATTCACTCGCCGCCCCAGAGAAACCTGCGGAGGTGAGGCCTTGCTTGGCGTGAAGAGCCTTGCAGTTACCTCAGCAGCGGGGCTGACGGCATTCAAAGGGAGAGAAGGGGGGAAAAAACCCCAAAACCAAGTCAAGTTTTGGAAAAGTCCTTGTCAGACAATACCTGTTGTAGGAACTGTTTTCAGCAAGACACAAACGCGTTATCCTTTCATTTCCGCAACGGTTCTGAGTTGCTTCGTTAATAGCAGACTTGTTTTGGGGAGTGACAAGGTGGGAACCGGCGCTGTAATTACACACTGCTCTTTTTGTGAGATCTGCTGCAAAACAACTGCGGGTTCTCATTACCTCCAAAGACAAGCAGCGAAACAAATTTCTAACACCTTGCCCTCCGTTACAGCTGGACACTGTTCCAGAATGACGTGAATCATTCAGAAGTGAAAATGTAACCCATAGAAACGTTATTCAGTAGACTTCATACAAAAGAAGGCATTTCTACTTGCCTAATTAAAGGATAATGAAAAAAAATTGTATATTTTTGGCAGTAGTTGTGGAAGTTCATTGCTTTTTTCTCAGAAGTCAGATCATCATAGCACAAACAATTCACAAAAGAAAAATGTTTCCTTTCCCTGGGGTTGGGTAATTAAAAACTTTCTCTCATCAATTCACTGAACACCGAAGGAGACATTCTGTGGCTCTTTAGTACCTGGAATTCCGTATTTTTTTTTTTAGTTGAAAAACTGTAGTACAGTGAACTCCTATCCACACGGGCTACCTGTGCTCTTTCAATAAAGCAATGATAATCTTTATCATTGCTCTCTTGACTTTGTTTCAGTGTGCTTTTTAATGCAAATTTCCTAATCTAACTTGTAAAACATTTAATATTTAGAATATACTCCTTTAAGATCTATCAAAAGAGGCAAAGCTGCATAACAATGCCTGGTGCTGGGGCATTGTGAGCCTGCTACAAAGGAATGAGGTGATTCTTTCTTTCAGGTCAGAAGGTCAGGCTTCACTGCATTAATTTTGCTGAGTCTCTTTGTTATTTATAACAAACAAGGTCATTTATTTTCATTTCCTTGTTTCTAATTGCATGCATCTCCTTTGGAGTATGAACTCGGTAAACAGGTGGCTGAAATGCTGGGGAAAATGCTTGAAGCTGTTCCAGAAAAAAGGGCATGTCCCACACTGGTAAAGCAATTTGATGAGTTAGAGATTTAGTCATAGCAGGATGTGCACCTGCTTGAAAGCAAACACACTTCTCTTTGGCACACACAGATACATGCAAATTAAAAGAGATTATTTCACTCTGAATGGCGGGTTGATATTTGATCAAATTTAACATTGTATATTTTAAATAAAGCCTTGGTGTATATTAGTGAAATACAATCTCTTTTCAGCTGCTTTTGATTTTTTCCCACCTCTCTTTGATGAGTATTACAAATGAATGATATTTCTTCACTAGCTGAGCCTACAAAAAGAGTATATCTCTGGAGGAGAACTTTATCAGAGAATCTTTATGATGAGAACTACCTCCATGCACTGAAAAAATGGAGTAATGAAAAGCTAGGATGTTTGACTGACAAGGAATAAACCAGATCTTAAATTTTTAATTCTAAAATGAATTCCCACAAATTAAAGGGCATTCATTGGAGTGATTGTAATATGTCTTTTTAATCCAGTAAGACCGACATTTCCAGGCAGCCCAAATGGAACTCCTAAATATATTCATGGGCAGCTTTTGCATAGGTAGTTATTGAATTTGCATTTGAAAATACAGGCACTATATGGCTAAATCTGTGGCTGCTTTGTTCTGAAAGATGAGGTACGCTATGGACTACCTTGATTTTAGGGGCAGTACAGAACATACCAGGAAGCAGTAATTGTCTGGCATGACTGAGCTTTTGCTGTTGATAGTCGAGACTGGTGCAGGGCTGAATCCATGAGAGAAAGAGATGGAGCTTTTTTAGCAAGATCCTCTATTTCCCCAAAGAACGGGAGGCACCATCTCCTGTTTCCATAGACGCTCTGGAGAGCTCGGGGGCTTAAGAAACTGTCTCTGAGCAAGGGGAAAATGTGGGAGGAAAGCTGGAGAGATGGACGTGCCATTCCAAGGGATGATTGTTTTGTCCATTTTCTAAGATTGGGCATATGGGGGGCGTTTGGAGGAGGCTCTGCAAGGTCATGAATCCCCCTGCTCTCCCTGTCATTTGTCTGCAGATTATTTCCTAAGAGTGGGGCAGGGAAGGCAATTTGGTTGTAAGGATTATGCTACAGCTTTCATTGTTTAGGATGCATACTGTAGCCTTTCTATGAGAAGATTACTGTCCTGGGCTTCTCTTTCCATGCATATGAAAATACACTTTGTAATTTCAGGGAGAAAATAACTTTAAATGGTATGTTGGAGGAAAGAAAATATTTTGTATCTCTAAAAAAGATAAAAATCCAAAACCTTTCTGTAGGAAAATATTTGTTTCTCGAATGTAATTATAAATGTCATTGTACATTCTTCCTGACTTCAATGCTTATCTTGAAGAGTTCAGTGAAAATAAATTGTTTTCATGAAAGCAGAGAAGCCATTTGATAAACACACTGTCTCAGAAAATTGTTCCTGAAGCAGAGGTCGTTCTCTCACTTTAAAAGAAAGAGAATATGTTTTAGAAAACAAGCCGGGCAGCAGAAATAAGCATTTTTTGTTTCAGTCAATTCATTTTAAAAAGCAATGTGTAAATCACATGGAAAATTCTGCATTGATTATTTTGACTGCTGTAGAACCCTGGAATAAATGGAGTCGAAATGGACTTATATCAAAGAACATTGCATTTAGTAGCAAGTCAGAGTGTTATTTTAGCACTGATTTTTTAGATTTGGTTTTGTGATCAGATGTTTTATTAAATATTAGCCATTCATGGAAATGAGGGCTTATTCTTTAAGAACAGCTTGGCACATACTGTTTATAAGCTTGGGGAAATAGTCTGGAGAACTGGATGAAATCTGTCTTCAGCTTTTCAGTGTTGAAAACCCAGCCCATTGAAGCATCAAAAAAGAGAGCTCAACTCTATAAACTGAACGTTAAGTACCCTGAATGAAAGTATAGCAGTTCCTTTTGGAGATGTTATTGCAGTCCCTAGATCACACTTCTAGAAATCTGTTTGTTAATTTTTAACCTGACGAATTTCTATATGTGCCTGTTACTAAGTCCTAAACACTATTGTACAAGTACTTATAAAAAAGTGTTTTATTTTTTTAATTCTCAGCTAGAATTATGCTGCTATTAATACTGGAGTTATTAATATTCTCTCAGAAGACTACATCATTAATTAGGAGACCTAAAGGATAACTACTGAGTCCTTTAGAAGACTACTTCCACTTATTGTATGGATCTGATCTATCCAAATAAAGCTGTATGTCTACAGTCCTATCAAATGTGGATAATTTTTTTGTATCTTCACATATTCTCTAGCGTTGGTCACTAATTATTTTATGTTATAACCTGTGCTGGTAGCAGGTGATGTTAGTATCACAATAAGGCTCTGTACCACTTGAAAGGGACATGAGAACAGCAGCGCTCTTCGATAATGATTTTTATTTTTAAGGCATGACTGTAAAACTATACATGGCTTTTTACCTTAAATCTTGGCAGTGTCTCATCAAGTCCTTTGGTGGCTTCCAAGCGATGACCACGAGGTCATCCCTTCCACACCCACCGACAACAGACGCGTGTTGGGGTCACTGAGAGTATATACGACCACTTCCATGGCTTCCGGGGACGGCCAGGGCACTGCTGCTCCCATCTCCCCAGGGTACCACGCAGGTTCTCAAGCACAAGCGTGCCCTCGCTTTGGGAAAATACAGTATTATCGCATTAAACCCACAAAATCACAGAAAGATATTTTCGTGATCACTCCAGAAACATCACCACATCCCTGTTTAGATGCTTTATAATGAGATGCGTGCACCTGAAATATATCAGAGGTCATATAGCTATATGATGTATATTTCAAACAATTACCTTATAGACCATTGGATGAAATTAAAACGGAAAAACATGTATGAGTGAATCTGATGCGGATACAAGGATTAAATGTAACCTTTCTCACCTGGAAATACTCTTCACCGTATCTCACTAAGATGTTTCAGATAAGTTTCATTAAAATAATTCTTTCAGTAATTAGATTTGATTCTACTGTAAAATGAAAGTTTCTGCCTGACATTCCTCTGGACTAATACAGAAATTTAAAGAAGAATTTGGATTGCTCATGAGCATGTTTCTCTTTCTGTAGGCACTGTCCTTGTAAATTCCCTTTAAAAAGTAGATGCCAGAAGCTTTCCCCCCCCTCTTTTAATAATTCTTTTAGTTTAAATTCAAAAAAATGTATGAATGTGGAGAGGGCCAGAGGGGAAAAACAAACAAACAAACATACCACACAACCTCCACAGCTTTATATCAACAGATTATATGAATGCAATAGATATATATATACACACACAAAGAGCCATCTCTAACCAAGTTTTTCTGTCTTGCTTTAAAATGGCATCCCTGGAAGAAAGGAATACACTGCAACAGTTTCTTAGTTTCAGTTAAAGCTTTTATTCTTTAATGCTAATCTAGAAACAACACTGTTCCAGTCATTGTTCTCTTAAAGAAGTTAATTTTTACATTACTGGACAGTTCCTTTTCTGTTTTCAGTACTGCAATCAGTTTGTTTTTCAACGTAGTCTTTATCTCACAATAACTGTATACTGGTATGTCAGGATACTGTAACACTGCAGTCAATAGCAACAGGATATGCACTCTGCCAAAATGTAATCCTATACTGTCCATTACACACAGGTTATTTTGGAGGGTTGTGGAATACTTTCTTTAAAGCAGCAGAAACCTCTTTGCTGTGACAGAGTTCAACAGTATCAGTGGTTGTCTCTGCTCTGTAGACAACTCATATACTTGTTTTTCTGCTAGAGTATGGTTAAAATTGTCGTATGTGAGTTGAGGTGGTAAAATACTTCAGGTAAGATAAGAGACTTCAGCAATCCACAGAAACATCAAAGCAGGCACATGTAAATGTATGAAAAGTTTAATAATTTTCTTTTTCCCAGTTTCACAAAGTAAGGCGTTTCCTGATTTGGGCCTGAAAGAAATAGAATTTTCACAAACCAAAACCTTTCACTTGTGATTTTTTTGTTTTCCCCTGCAACACTCCATACTTGTATTTTGAAATTTCCATTTGGTTTTTTAAGGAATGACTATTAAAAATACTTTTTTTTTTTTTTTTCCGAAATCCTTTGATCTATAGTTCTCTAGATGCAGCAACTGAGACAAAGCGAAGGTAGATGATCATCTGGCAGACAAGCACTAGGCTCCAGCTCCCCCGATTATTTGGCTGCTCCCATCTGCTGGCTGACATTCCCTCCTTTACTGCAGGAAACATGGTCAGTGACTAATAAGCGTTTATTGATCTCTGCTTGAGACACTTGCTGAGAAATGTAGATATCAATGAATATTTGATCTGAATTAATGATAAGAACAAAAGTTTTTTCTTTGCTGCCTCATTTATATAGGATATTTATGCCTGCATGCTCACTTGTAAATGCCAGCTGACTCTACAATGTGATGAGAAGGGAACTTCAGTGAGATAAACTCTAATGAAATAATATGCTGCTAATTGTACTTTTTCTTAGTCAAAAGTTACCAGTGTAGTTGTTGCTTCTGAGGGGTAAGTCAAAATATTATTGATTCTCAGCAGCTGTACTTGATAAGTAGAATATAGGTCTAATTCAAAGCCCATTGCAATCAATTAAAGGGACTTCCTATTGATTCTAGGAGGCTTTAGATTATTTTCTAACCAGACCCAGTTGGCGCTCTGTCTTCCTTTTCTCCCCCTGTATTCCATACTTTCTGTTTTCTGCCCTTTCATCCTCCACATGTGCTCTGGGGGGAAGACACTGTTCCTTAACAGGTGACATCGGGGATGTTGTATTCTCCCATCGCCTCTTGTTCCTCCCAGTTCTTACAGGAGCCAATAAATGCAGACCCTGCGCTGTGAAAATGGATGTCAGGTCTTTTTTAATGTTGATTCTGCATTGTGAAACTGGAGCGAAGAAGTCTCGGTCCAGCCTTGGTTCATCCCACCCCTTCTTTCCTTATTCCTCAATTTCCTGCCCCCGCTCGCGTTTGTTGTCTTTGCCAGTGAGGGAGGGAACTGTCATGCCAGAGGCATGGGGATTGTGGAGCTGTGGTTATTGTAGAAGGCTGGGCTGGCTATCTGAACATCTGGATGTTAGGGAGCTGGTGTGTCTGCTCTTATCTCTGAGGTTTCTTCTTGACTCTGCAAAGTCCTGCATGTGGGGCGAGGCAATCCCATGCACAAATATAGGCTGGGTGGAGAGTGGATTGAGAGCAGCCCTGAGGAGAGGGACTTGGGGGTGTTGGTAGATGAGAAGCTCAACAAGAGCTGGCACTGTGCGCTCACAGCCCAGAAGGCCAACTGCATCCTGGGCTACATCAAAAAAAGCATGGCCAGCAGGTCAAGGGAGGGGATTCTGCCCCTCTACTCCGCTCTCCTGAGACCCCACCTAGAATACTGTGTGCAGCTCTGGAGCCCCCAGCATAAGATGGGCATGGACCTGTTGGAGCAAGTCCAGAGGAGGGCCATGAGGATGATCAGAGGATTAGAGCACCTCTGCTATGAGGACAGGCTGAGAGAATTGGCGTTGCTCAGCCTGGAGAAGAGAAGGCTCCAGGGAGACCTTATAGCAGCCTTCCAGTATCTGAAGGGGGCCTACAAGAAAGCTGGAGAGGGACTTTTTACAAGGGCATGTAGTGATAGGATGAGGGCTAATAGTTTCAAACTGGAAGAGGGGAGATTTAGATTGGATATCAGGAAGAAATTTTTCACTCTGAGGGTAGTGAGGCACTGGCCCAGGTTGCCCAGGGAAGTTGTGGATGCCCCATCCCTGGAGGTGTTCAAGGCCAGGTTGGATGGGGCTTTGAGCAATCTGGTCTAGTGGGAGGTGTCCTTGCCCATGGCGAGGGTGTTGGAACTAGATGATCTATGATTCTATGATTTGTTGGAGTAAATCTCCTCCCAATGCCTTTGACTTCTGTACAGTAGAGAGAAAGAAAACGTTACTGAGCCTCTGGTACTGTATCCGTGTTACAGAAGGGGACACTGACACAGGGTTTGCAAAGTACTTTGCAGAGGCTGTAAGGGTACCGGATAAAGCAAATAAGTCACAACCATTAAACACATTCCCTTGCTGTGTCCCGGTACAAAGAAAAGGACTCGCCAGGCTTGTGTGGGAATCGGCCAGGCCTGCAACATTAGTATTTATCTGTGGAAGTTGGAAGGTTTCTGGGCAGCAGTGAGAATTTGTGCATGCACACTTTCAAGTTTGTATATGACTGATTCACTCCAGCACAATTTCTGCTCTTACATCAGAAAAACAGTTTGAGTGTTCTTTATGGCTTTTTAAATTGAATTGTGATGATGAGTCAGAAGAAAGTATAGCTGAAGATGGAACAAAGTCACAGTTTGTGTATTACTGCCTGAATCATAATTGTTGGCATCGACAGTCATGCATTCAAATCTTTATGGAACAGTGCTTTTCAAAAAGTTTCTTCGAAATCAAGGCTACCCAGGACCAGGGAAACTACTGGAGTACTCCACTTACTGTAGGTAGATGCTTACTTTTATTAAACCAGCAATAAAGAAGGGAATACTTACTCAAAATTGCAAATACTTCATACTTCCAACTGCTCTGAAAGAAAAAGAAAATTAAAAGTCAAATTCCAAAGCCATAGTTTTACTGAAGGACCTTAAAGACGATGGCTTGAGAAAAGAATTTGTTGGATTCCTTTCAAGCGATATGTACAGAAAGATATAAATACTTTGGCTCATATTCCATCTTTAATGTACTCCTGAAATAAATATATTGTTACTAACAAACAGATTTGACGTCATGTATATGGATTTAAAGTGTAGCAGAGATTACTCAAGTTTACCTATTTAATAAACTACATTGCAGAGGTATTGAGAAAGGAAAATACATACTTGCTGAATGTTTTAGTTTGTAAAATTCTCTCTGGCACAATATCACATAAAACCTAATATTTTATTTAAAAAAGAAAAACAAATTAGCATATATATTCCAGTTTCTCTTCTGTTTTTCTTTAAATGACTCATTAATTTCACTGCAGTCTTACTAGTTCTGCAAAAGACTTAATTTGGGCACTCGATAGAGGTGCCAAAGCTAGATTATAGTGAGAAACTGGCGTTTTTTTAGTTGGAAATACCACCAAATTTCTATATTCTAATTTCATAATTGTATAGACAGTATTTCAAAACTTTTCACCAAATAATATTTTGGGGATATTTTGCCTAGCTGGGATTTTTTTTTAATTCTCACTTACTCTGTTTCAATTTTATATTAACTTCCTGCATCAGTGAGATCAAGATGGAATATTTTGGGGTTTTCCTATTGTGTCTGTTCTTTTATTTTCAGAAGAAACTGTGTTGGAAACAGTAAATTAATAGAATCATAGAATGGTTTGCGTTGGAAGGGCCCTTAAAAATCATCTAGTTACAACCCCCCTGCCATGGGCAAGGACACTTCCCACTAGACCAGGCTGCTCAAAGCCCCATCCGGCCTGGCCTTGAACACCTCCAGGGTGGGGCATCCACAACTTCCCTGGGCAACCTGGGCCAGTGCCTCACTACCCTCAGAGTGAAAAATTTCTTCCTGAGATCTAATCTAAATCTCCCCTCTTCCAGTTTGAAGCCATTACCCCTTGTCCTACCACTACCTGCCCTTGTATAAAAGTCCCTCTCCAGCTTTCTTGTAGGCCCCTTTCAGATACTGGAAGGCTGCTGTAAGATCTCCCTGGAGCCTTCTCTTCTCTCAGCTGAACCACCCCAATTCTCTCAGCCTGTCCTCATAGCAGAGGTGCTCTAATCCTCTGATCATCCTCATGGCCCTCCTCTGGACTTGCTCCAACAGGTCCATGCCCTTCTTATGTTGGGGGACCCAGAGCTGGATGCAGCACTGCAGGCGGGGTCTCAGGAGAGCAGAGTAGAGGCGCAGAATCCCCTCCCTTGACCTGCTGGCCACGCTGCTGGGGACACAGCCCAGGATGCAGTTGGCCTTCTGGGATGTGAGTGCACATTGCCGGCTCATGTTGACCTTATTCCATGATTATTTAAAATCATCACTATTTACATGACCATTATTTGCTTATCTTCTGAATTTAAGACTTCTTACCCAGAGGGGTGGTAGTTGTACCTTGTGTGCTTCCCGCCTGCCACCTCCCACTCCACAGGCTCGTGTTCCTGGCTCTGGAGCAGAGGCTGCTGCCAAGGCAGTGGGACAGGAGAGGTGGGTTGGGCTGGTCAGCCCGGGGTGAGCCCTGTCGGGCAGCCCCTCGCCAGCCAAGGCAGGAATTGTGCAGCAGCCAAAGGATTTCGTAGGCCATGCGCTGCCCAGGAGCCGTACGCCGTACAGGTCTGCAGCCTTTCAGAGGCTCCTTTCAGTATGACAGTGGGACCAAATCCTAAACTTGGAATCATTTGCCGTTCATTCCTCACTGAAGCAATTTCCCTCTGAATTCAAATGGAATATGCTTTCAGATTTCCTTAACAGAACAGAGCAAGGCAGCCTGGAAATACCCGTATTAATATAGCAGAGCACCTCAGAACTTGGTGCCAGTGATCTGTTCCTAGACCTGAGAATCTCTTTATTCTAACTTTTACACTTGGGTTTCCAGAAATGTTTGTCACCCGGTGAGTAAAACAGTGCAGGTATTACTTTATTAACCTCAGTTGAAATGCGTTTGCTGTGCCTACACAGTACCACTTTTCCATCACTGCTTTGGAGGAACGCTCTAATGCAATGTTGCTTTCTGAAACAGATTCAATGTCTTTTTATTTCTGAACGACCTGTTTCTCTCAGGAGCATAAACAATTTTTGCCACAGGTACGGGGTGTGCCTGTGTGAACGCTCTGCACTGTGTGTTCCTCAACCATTTCCCTTCTAGCAAGAGTAGATTTTGCAGCTTCTTCCCTCTGGTCAAAAATGGTTGACACAATGAATATGAAATTGGATTAAGTATTTGACGGAATATGCCTGTTTTCTTTTCTACTGAAGCATTTACCAGTTCTTATACATTTTTTTTCTAGAAAATTAAATTCTAAATACTCCATATAAATACTGATGTATATCTGTGCTATGTTTAATTCTGCTCTTTGTGCAGAACATCACTTTAGAGATCTTTCTTTGCTTCAAAGTGTGACACTTCGGGATCGATACCTTGACTAAAGGTGATCTGGTGTCTCCTGTGCTAGCCAGAGCTGCTTGTGCCACCAGAAATATTGAAAATAAGATTTTGAGGAAGGCAGTTGGGAAGATGTTCCCTTTCTACATGTTGTAGCTGTTGACTGTTCTACGCTTTGTTCCCAGTCTATCTAGGCAGTGCAAAATCATGCCTGGACACGAAGTGTGAGGCATTAAGCCCCTGAGGTGCGGGCTCCGGTCAGAATTAGGACTGCGGCATAGGCCCAGGATACCTGTTCTCAGCAGCCACAGCAGAGATGCACAGACCTTTAGAGAAGGTCTTGATGGTGTTGTATAGCTAAACCTTGTATACTTGTGTTGTCATTGCTGTTTTGCAACCAAATGGAGTAAACTAAGGACAGTCTGGGGTGTATTTCCAGCTGTGATCTAACTGCACAGGACTCAGCCCTGGACCTGAAGGGCAATTCCCTCCCTGTCGCAGAAGCCTTGAGTCAAGGGCACGTTTCAAACCTCCTTCTTCCTCACACCTTGTCTGCAGGGCTCAAGTCATGACGTTAAATGGCCTTTATTCTGCTGTAGTGTTTCCTCCAAAAGTTCTGGAGCAAGAGTTTGGGGCAGGAACGCTCCACGCAGGGTAGCAGATACAGCTGCACAGCAGGTATGACTGGCGCTAAACAAATGTGGATTATCGGTGGGTTGCTTTGGAGCAGCAACCAGTGACTTTGAGAGTTTAAGAAGGTTTCTGTGGGGCAGGCTGCTGTGTTTTGAAGTCCTGCTCTTGACAGTACGTTAGAAAAATCTCCTTTCTTCTGCCACCAACCCGCTGTCAATCAATAAAGTGTATTACTAAA
>VYXH01003460.1:883302-943372 GCA_013397275.1 Burhinus bistriatus
GGTGGATCTATTAAACCTCCCGGCGGTTTCTCCAAGTGTACTTCTTGGACCAAAGCACCGGCATGGATGTAAGATTTTACCCGGCTGCGGCGGGCAGCTCGCTTCCCGGAGACCCCTCCAACCTGGACTTTGCCCAGTGTTTGGGTTNCGGGCCGCGGCCTCGGGTGTTCCGGTTCAGTGCGGAACCCAAAGGGAGCCGGGAGTAAGTTGAGGGTGCGGGTGCCTCTGCCCCGCGGCCGGGGAACAAAAGGCGGCTTTCCCGAGCGCGCAGCCGACGGGGGCTCGGGCCGGGACTCGCTGAACTTCTTCTCCCCGGGCTGGAGCCGCTGCGGGGGTCGGGCAGAGCCCCGGTGGGGCTCGGGCATCCCTGCGAGGGAGGGGAGGGGACGCCTCCCTCCGCTCCGCTCCGCTCCGCTCCTGCGGGTGATCCCGGCTCTGTTATGGCCGGTCTCTAACCCGGGGGTTGTGGCAAACGGGAGGATTACCTACAAGAACACCAGCTGCTAGGACGGGAAGGTAACAGACGGTTTGGTTTGAGGAGGGTTGTCGGAGAAGTTGCAGTACCACTTCTGTCTGTTCGCACCTCCTCTGCGGCGTGTGTAGCTCACGGAGCAGACGGTACAGTCGGGAGCAATAGCCATTTCCCAGTGGCTACCTTCATTTACTAAAATATGTTTCAATAATACGGGGATGGTTTGTTTCACGCGTTACCCAAATCTGGGAAAGGCAAAGTTAAGAATGACACTTGTGACTCACGCTATTTTGAGAAAGACTTCGCTGTTTGCACTGTGATGTGTCAATAGCACATTGAGCTATTAGCACCGGGCCCTCACACATGCACATAAAGATCCCTTTCACGCTGTGTTTTTCCTGGTGCTGTGTTTGTCCAACCTCTGGGGCCTTTTGTGAGGCACTGTGTGAGATGCTGGGGAAAAGAAGGGTGCTGCACAAAGTCTAAACTTACGGTAAAACCTGGGTGTTTGGGGTTTGTTTTTTTTTTTAGCATCCTTTCCAAATGAGTAGATAAAGTTTGATAAATTACAAAGATCACTGTAAGAGGGAGAAATAATGTGGGCTCAAGTAAGGAGATCCTGGAGCTGAAGAAAACTTTCTCCTAGAGAAATTGCTTCTAAGTAGATCTCGTGAGCGTACTTTTCTGTTGCGCTTTACGATCATCTCCGTCGCAGCTGCTGCGATGTTCGAGTTTGTCAGCGCTGGTTTGGTGGCTGCCTGCCTTGTCCAAAGGCACAGACCTACGTTGGCTGGAGATGCAGACCAGCCTGGCCAGGAGCCTGCACGGCCCTGCCTGGCGCATGCTCCCTGCCTGCGCCCAGGCTGCGAGCGTGCTGCTTTGTTAGTAGTTAGTACAGAAAGACACAGGAGCATGAATTAAAGATGAAATGTCAACCTTCACTTTGAATGCTGCTAAGGACTTCAAGAGCTCTAAAATGCGTAGTACGTGTTCGCTGTTGTCTGGTATGCCGGCTAATTTTGGGAACTTGCAGTGCTTACTGACAGCATGCTTACTGTAAATTTCACTTATTCTGTAACTTTATTGCGTTATGCGTGGTATGCGTTTTTTCAGACTCTGTTACAGGTTACTGTACGTGTCCTTTTAAATTTTTTTTACGTCCAAAATCTCAAATGGCTTCTGAAAACGAGTAGTTTATTGTGTCCATTAAGTTGCTGTAAATGCACAGTTACATATAACCTTTTGACCGTATTTCCCTTCATCGTACAATGAGAACAGAGCACACGTTCAGAAAAAGTCAAAAGTAACTAACTTTTGACCTATTCAAAATCACATTTCAGTTGCAGTGCTCCTGAACGTAATTTTGGCAAGTTTCTTGTAGGCCAGGCTTCCAATCTGCAGCAGAAAATATTTTAATTAACAGAGTACAGCTCATGATGCATGTGTCTTATAATAGATATCTTTGTATGTGGAAGGCTTGATCCGGATCCGGCAGCCCGACACAGGCGAAGCTGTGTTGCTGGTGCTGTGAGCTCTTCTTTGGCTCAGCTGGGAAAGCAGCAACCTGGCGTACAGGTGTTTCAAGGACAGAAGAGGAATTTGTGAATGAGTTCCTAGAAAGGAGGATCTTAACTGTGTTAATCTAATCTCATTTTCTGCATTGTTTATAATCTGTAACTGCAGGAATCATTGTAAGTGGTTTTTTTTTTTTTTTAATTATTGTGGAAAAAGAGTACGTTTATTTTGAAATCGTTCCTCCCTCCCTCGCTTTCTATCTGTTCTGTCCTTTTCCCTGTGTTCCTAGGGAAAATAAATGATTACTGTGTCAGGCACTGAGATGACCAGAAGGCATAGAAAAAAAGAGTTGAAATATTTACTCTGCTGAAGTAAATGGGAGAACTGTTATTGATTTCACTGGGGACAGTATTTCACCTCAAGTCTTTCTGAAACTCATTTGAGTATCCTGCCCACTCATCCGTGCCTGCTTCATTGTTAGGAGCTGAATCCATATTCTCCTTGTGACAGTGACATTGCCTGTGACAACTGCTGGGAAGCCTCAAGTGTGATGGCAAGAGTATACACGTTGTGTGGTTGTAGATATGTGCAAAAGCAGAATTATTTATGTGAAAATATTATCAGGATTGTTAAGGCGTACAGTTGATGGCATATGGCCTACCTGTGGAAAACTGTATCTTGTATTGCAAAGTCTAAAAATACTGAACATGAAGGCGCTTAGTGTACGTGCATCGCACCCTGCGAGACAGTGCTGTCTGCCACCTGCGTGCTTAAAGCAGATTGTCCCAGGACTGCACGGTTTTTTTCCTTTCGTGGGTACAGCGCTGGCAGACTGACCCATGAACGCCCAGGCAGGGCTTGGCATCTGGTTGCCCTGTGACTAGCAGTGGGAGGGGATTTGCAGCCCGAGTCCTGGGCTTGTAACCCCATGTGCCTGGGAGCTGTCCTGGCCCCGACCTGCAGGTATCCCTCAGTTGGTGTCCTTCTCCACAACTGCTTTTTAAGAGCAACGTCATGCTTTTGAAATGGGTTGTCAATACTGGGTAAGTAGACCTAAAGGTAAGGGATGTCATCTTTGGGGTTTTTTTTGGGTGAGCATTAGTTTTGAGTATATGACAGGCGTTTGAAAAGGGACTAAAGTACATAAGTATCCCTGCCACTATTTGTAGTACAGCAGTTTCTAGAAGATTCCAGATTGGGTTTATTTTTCTTGAGAACGGTGTGCAACGTGGTAAACACACGTAAAGGGCAAAAGAGGAAATAAAGACGCTGAAAAACGGTGATTTGTCCAAGGTTACACAGTCGGTCACTGACATAATCAGGGCCACAACCAAGGTATTCTGAGATTCAGCCCAGTGGTTTATGCTGAATCTCATTTACTCTAATAGGATTACTTACGTGTTTAAAGTAAAGCATGTGCTTAAGTGCTTTGCTGGATCAGGGCCATATTTGATAAGTTTTCAGTGCTGGTGTGAGAGTACATAACTTGACCCTTCATGTGGCTGGCTGGTGGTGGTTTGGGATAACAGCGATCCACCCCTGCTTCATGGAATTGCATGAGTGAAATCATGGTCTGACTGTTTCTAGAAGAGTCCTGCTGTGATGTACTAAAAAAAATTCACCACAAAATAGCTATAAAAATTACAGAAAGTTGAAAGAGACCAGCTGTTGTAAAACATTCTGCTTCTGTTTTGAGCCCTTTTATGGTTCTGCAGATGGAGAATGATTTTGGACATTTGCTATAGTTGAGTAGTTTTTTCTAAACAAACTTTTTCACTTATTGAAATTACATGTCTTGTACTAAAAATATTTAGGGAACTACTATTCATCATAGCAAATACATTTTTTAATTTTTTTTTTTTTATTAAAGCAACCATAACTCTTATAATGTAATTTGGAAAAGGGAAAAGAAAACAGAAAACTCCAAAACCTAAACACATACAGCTCAGTGCTGGAGTTATCATTATATTAAATTCCAGAATCCTTACTTCATTATTTAGCTGTCTACATTTTATAATGTTTATCTCTTCTACCCAGATTGTCCTTGAAGGATACGAATTTGAAACATACATACCTTAATTTAGGCACTAGCATACATATGTGAATGTCAGAGCTTGATGTTTTTGGCTGAAATATTTTGCATTTTACAAAGGAAGCTCAGGAAGGTTATCTTGTTCTTCCAGAGGTAAAGCAAAGACAGCAGTAGTTTAGCAGCATGCTTAAACTGGGGCTATAAGTCATCCCTATTAGCGTGTGTTGTTAGGAAAAAATGGATTACAGTTATGCAAACGATTGAAAATTACTCTTCTTGCAAATTTAGTGTGGCTCTACATGCATAGGTTTTTCTTTTCATCTAGCAGATGGTGAGAGACAATGGGTGCATGGATGCTGTTAAGACAGAAAGCTCTATGCTCACTCATCATCTGCCCTGCATATATGCTAGTTTACATCTGGGCTCTGCTCTGATGCAGACGGGGTAGTCTCTGGCGACTGGAAGCTGCTGCGTGCTGTGGTCATGCGTGTACCTACAGTCTGGCCATGACAGAGGGGGCCCCGGGTGATGGGGGAGTGCCAGAAAGCACCAAGAAGCTCCCACACAGTAGAGAGTAGGGATGCATGAGCAGAGACACAGGTAACGGGTCTTGCTGGAGGCAATTTAAGTAAGGGATTGGGAACTTTCTGTTGCAGTAGCAACTCGGTGAATGCCATCTTACCTTCAGTATTTCCCAGTGATCTTCTGGCACGTGTGGCAAGTGTGCTGAGCTGCTGCTTTCCCAGAACAGCCCTCCCCGCCTCTGATACCTCAAAACCTCAGGACTATGCAGGCAGCTACTGCTGGGGAGCAAAGAAGTTCCCAAAATATTTGGCTGTCCAATCCAGCACTAAAAATGTTGGCTGTATGATTCCCAGTGCTTGGAAGAGGAAGTGCGATGATCCCATGAGTATGTCCACAAGAATGCAAATTATAATTTGTGTCATCGCCACGGCGTGGGTTGTGCTGTTTCTCAGGAGCAACCATCCCACAGGTTTTGTGACATACCTGAAGAGCCAGCTGTGAAAGGAAACCCCAACGTGCCAAAGTCGGCAACTGTGCAAGACCTTTGTGCTCAGAATGAGCATGTGTAATGTTGATGCTAACTGGATTGTGCAGCGTACAATTTTTCTGTAGCTCAAATAATGCCGCTCCTATACTGAATGTACTGTTTGTTATCGAGACATAAGGACATATATGAAGTATACTTAGGAGAAGTCGATTTTTGAGAATATTTTTTAGGTGTTTTCATTACAGTGGATTACAATTGTATTAGGAAGATACTTGTAATAACGTACAGTAATATATGAAGAGTTTGAGTTTAATGCTTAGAGATAATCTGGAGTACTTATGGTACGTGTGGAAATGACTAGTGCATGTGTTTTAAAATACTGATAATTGGTAGCAATCACAACTCTGATGTGTGCATGCCATGGACACGGACACCCACTCGCAGGTCTGGTTCTAGAGTGAGGAAATACGGACTAAATCCACTGGGATGACAGAGCCTCACTCCCATAGCATCGCCTGCATCCAATGATGTACTTCATGCAGAGGTACCGAGTCCGGCCTAACCCTACAAGGAATTATTGTGAATTTCTAATAAAATCTAAAATAGAAACACGGGAAATAACAGCTTGTATTCTTGGGCAGATACTTGAGGTGAGAATAGCTGGCGTCGACTGGAAGTTGTGTGACTCATTTGTTGCAGTCTTGTGCAGCGTTTGGCACAGCGAGGCCAATCAAACTGTGACCTTGGCATTGTGCTGCAGGCTTTTATTAAATTTACAGTTAATACGTGCCTATATATTTGTTGAATTCTGACGCTCCCTAAAAACCTAACTAATGCTATTGAACGATGATAATCTCGTTTAAGAGGAGAAGAGTTTGTACAGCACTAATCCTACCTTTTTATCTGTAATCACATGTCTACTGCCGTAAAATTGAGTACTGTTACACGGACCTAATAGCAGGGTTGAATTTTCAAATGCTTCAAACTCTTATCTGATAGCCGTCTTCTATACTGTTGCCTGTCTGTGTGATGTATTTATAGAGTGCCAGTCGCCATAGTATCTTTGCGATGATTGCTACCAAAATTGAGAACTCTGAGGTGAAAATCTAATCAGGACTTTAGATAACAATGTCACACAAGAGCCTTCTGGTCTTTGCCTCTGTGCTCCGTTCAGGTGAAGACTTTGATGAGATCACGCTTGCTGCCGCTTTATTCTTTATTTATTTTTGTAACAAGATTTCTGTTTCATATCTTTTCCACTGCATGTTAGCACCTGTCAAACCAATCCAAATTCTGTTTTGAATATATTTTTTCTGCTTGTACCTGAAACAATATATTGAAAAACACGGGCATTACAGGGCTGCTGAACTAGCAAAACCAAAAGGGGAGACTGTTGTTATGCTGCTGCCTCTGCCACAGGTGCCTCGGGTAGCCAAACAGATGTTTTCCTGAACTTTTTCACATACTTCACAGTAATGGGCAGACAGGCTGGAAATACTGTTTTTCATCACATTAAAAATAACTGAGTTTTAAGAGCAGAGTGCTGGAGTTACGACTGACCAGTGCCACAGACTCAATTCTGTTGGAAAAGGCGTGCTACTAAAACTAGACAATATTAATTTGTTATTAAATATGGAAAAATGTTTTGAACAAACAGTTAATCTAGTTTTCTGTTTGTTGGTATAGTTCATGTGCCAGCTATTGGCGTCAGTGTTCTCTGTTTACTCCTGCACGGCCGGTTTGCCCAGCAGCCCACTTTTTGTTGAAAAGCCCTGTATAAGTATCAAGAGAGAAAAGAGAAGCAGTCCATTTTCAAAAACTGCCAGTTGAAAGTATCCCTTTTAATATCCCTTTAAGGTTGANCCCGGCAGTTGTATCTTGGTTTACGCTCATTGGAGACCGATGCAATGTGGGCATCTTTCACTTACTTATATGGGCATTAGATCAGGCCTGCCTTGGTGTTTCATGGAAGAAAGTGTTATCAATTCAATGTTTTATTTTTGCTGTTGTAAAGTTATAGCCCTTCTTACTGTCTGGGTCACTACGACCATATATTATCATTCCTGGCCAAAGACTTGTGAGAGCTAAGAGTAAATCTTATGGAAAAGAGTGGATTGTGACATAGCAAAGTTAAAAATGAAGGGTGTGCTGGGATGAAATGCCAGGATTTGGACTGGCAACCTCCGAAGTAAGGGATCTGTTTGTCTTCAGCTTTTTTTTAAATTATTTTTTTTGGTGGTTGTTGGCCTGACCTTATCTGCTACTGGCTGAGGTGGGAGCTGCAGAGGCAATAGCACGGGTATCTCCTCGCTTCCCTCGTCTCCTTTACGAAGTGTGGTTAGGTAAAATCATTCTGTTAAAGCAGGATATTGCTTCAACAGGCACATTTACATTTAGATTTTATTTTCTCTATATTTAATATTCTGAAGAGTTTTGATCAACTGGGCAACCTAACAAAAGGTTGCGAATATGTAAAATTACCCGTATGGTAGGATTTGTGGAAAATGAAGTTTACATGCCGATGTTTTTGGTCACTTGAAGCGAGTTGTCTTCATCTCTCCATTTGGTTTTCTTAAGACATTTTTCAAGAGAAACTCTTCTGTGTTTAGCACTCAAAGTCGATATAGTTTACATTGTAATTTTGTAAACAGCTAATATGAGAATTAGATAGGGATCTAAAAACTAAATAGTTTCAGATATACAAATAAATAAAGTATTAGTTTTTTTAGTTTGGAATGTTTTTTGATTTGGTTTGGTTTTTTTTGCAAGGAACCCATGCATGGAAACAACCTGAGCTGTATGAATCATCCTTTCTATCCCAATGGGACAACTCCTGTATTTAAAGTCACTGAATTATATAAAGGTTTGTGGGTTCAGGACATATTTAAACACCTCAATATTGATTAACTGTCTAATTTTGATATGAAAAATTGTGTTAAAACCATGCAAAAATCAATTGCTGCATAGTGGAGTAGCTTATTTTCAGAGCAAGATCATATTTATCTGCTGTTCTTTTTATGCTACTCTCTTTATAGTCATATGGCTTGTAGAAGTAGTTGAATTTTGAATGGTTTAGGATACTGTATTTCAGTATTACTTTGTTATTAATAAAAGTGCTTTTGTTAAACTGTACTTTTATCAGTAAACTGTTTTACTGATAGAGGATTAGCAGTCCTCTATTTTTTAAGCAATTTGCTTTCTTAAATAAATAAGAATTTGAATAGACATGGGAAAATAGTTGTTCTGTTTGCTTTAGTAGGTTAATGCTGTTACTTTTATGGGTTCTTAGTAAGCGAGTGGATGAAATGATGATAATAATAGGGGGTCATATATAGGGATATCCCAATATAGGGATATCATGATATTGATTTGTTCTAGTGAAAAACTTGATAGTTTGTGGTTTCCTACCACAACCCAACATGGTTCCTTTTTCTCCTGTTGTTTTGCTTGCTTCAGCCCTTAGGTTGAAATACATTAACCTTACATTTAAAAAAAAAAAAAAAAGCCTAATCTATACATGTGGCAAAATAAACAGAATTTTACAATACATTTTCTGCTCTTTTTCCATAGCAAAACTGTTAAATAAAAACAAGACTGATCTCAAGACTGTACACTGGACATACCACCAATGTAAATACATTGTGAGGTACAAACACGAGAGCTTAATTTAGATTTGCACTACAAAGTAATCATTAAAGTAAATAATATGTTTATAGCTATGTGACTTTCTGTGGTTTTCTGAGTGTCCAGTAACTGTCTTTCAAATGATGAAATGAAGTCATTTGCATCAGTTTATTTTGTCCTGTCAAATAATTTACAAGTCCAAGATATTATTAAATAACGGGATTTAACAGATGCTTCTGTTGCCCTTTCCTTCTGACATTTTTAAAACCTACTTAAAGTTATCTTTCTGCTCCCGTGGCGCTGCAGCTGAGACCCAAGGAGCGCATGTGGAGTGGTAAATCAGGCGTTACGTCATACAAGGCAGCCTGGCCTCCGAAACGGTGGCTTGCATTGTTGCTTCCATGGGAGAGACCTACCTGTTGTTTATGACGTAGCAGAAGCGCTGGTGGGGAAAGCCGCCTTTGTTTTGTTCTTGTACCTTCGTCTGAGCCTTCTTTAACATGATAGCTTTGTGCTGGGATCTTGGATGATGTTTGTAAGGTGCATGGGGTATTGTATGGCTTGTTGAAAATATGTAATTGTTGTTTCAAGGATTTGACTAGCCATGTATATGTGCATTCTCAGTTCTGATGGTTGTCTTACCTTGGCCTTTTAAAAGGAATGTTTGAACGAGATGCATGCTTCAGTGAAGTGTTTCGGTACCCCATGCTCTTCCAGTTGTTGTGCCTTACGGGGATGATGACTTGCTTCTGAGATTTTGCTTTTGTGGTTCTGAGATTTTGCCTTTATGGAGTCCGTTTTTTGGGTGCCTTTTCTGTGAGAGGACCCTTGGAGCACGCTCTGTGTGAGCACGTTCCTTGGGCGGCGTTCTCATGTCCCCTTGGCTCTGCTGCCTGCCTTGGCTTGGACTTGCTGGCTGAGACCACGCAGCAAAACCCTGAAGTTCTTGGAGTCACCCACAGCTGGGACAGAATTTAGAAATTTAGAATGTTGACGTGCAGCTCTGACTGAACAAGGCAAAAGCAGGCAGTGTAATCGCGGGCTAAATATAACTCGGAGAGATTAATCAAAGATCACATGAAAGGAAAACTTAGTAATTCTGTTCATTAAATACCCATTCAAGCAGGCAAGCCACTAGCACTTCAGTATTTTGCATACACAGATTTGTGGTATGTCCAGTGTACAGCTTAGAGATCAGTCTTGCTCTTCTACCTGTAATTCTTCTCAAAAATCAGCTATAAGATTGTGTTGTGATCTTCTGTGTTTATTTTGCCTCAATCTGCAACTATAGCTTGCCCAGTTTAAGTAGCAAACAGCTTGTGATAGGATAGCAGCCTTTTTCTGTCTTCTCTGTTAGAAAGTGTTTGAGTAAGGATGGTGAAGATTGGCTTTGACTTCTATCAGCACAAATATATTGCTGGCGATAACGTATCATACAAGTGTGCTGCCTACCTTCCTGTATTCTTGTCTCTAGCAAATAGCAATTTTTCAAGGAAGGTCTCAGAATTTGCCCTTTTGTTAGTAGTCTGGCAGAGAGTTTACATACCAGAAAAGAATCCTGATTCTTCACTTGATAACATATTAAAGGGGTTTTTTTGAGCTTTGTGTTGGTTTTTGTAAAGAAAATTGGCAGCTATTACTTGTAATACATGTAGCTAATAAAAGTTGAATCAAAAACGTGACTGTTGTATGGTCACACATTTTTAAAGCGCAGATGATGTGTATTGGTCTGCATCAGCTGTAACAATCTTCCACTGCTTGGCAAATGCGGGGAGAGGCTATTTGCTGCTGTACAGGGTGTATACATCAGGGTACGTACATCTTCTTTGGAGATCATGGGGCTCCTTACCATTGATTGTAACTTTCGGATTGCTAATTAACTGAATGCCACTATAGCTCTCTCTGCAACATATTCCATGTTATTTGTGTGTTTATGCAGAATTATTTCTAAATAAAAGTTTTTAAGGTTATTCCATCATGAGGTGTGAGAGTGATGATAAAGAGCTTGATTCATATTGTGACTAACTGCAGGTGAACATTATGTTGTTATGCCTCATTCCCAGTGTTTCTGTGACTCAAAAATGATAACAAACTCCGTTAAAATACCGTGACATCAATAAAGTGAGTATTTAAAATGCATGTGAAGGGATAAAGTCTAGAAATCATAAGAATGTAATAGCTATCCATATAATTTTAGACTATATGAAGTATTTGTAGATCATCTGAGTTTCATTTGTTCTCTGCATGGGTGAGAACTGATCTCAAGCATACAGCTTGCTTTCTGCCCCCCGAAGTAACCTTTTTCTTATGAAATAAATGTGAAAGTGAAAAAGAAGGAACAATTTCCATGGAGGAAAATCAATTCTGGTCTTTCAGAATCATGAAGTCAGATTGATACTTTGCAGCTGCAGTGAGTACAGGCAATGCACCACAAATCTGTCACAGAATTTTGACAGGGAGAAATTTTTGATCTCCTACTTCTTTTTAACTACGGTTTTTCCATTTCTTCTTATTTTGTTGAGTCTTACTGTTTTACTTCATCTTCCACACTGCTGTGGTAGGAAGCAGTCATTGCATTCTCTGTTGCCAAACGGAATGGCCAATTGTTGGTGTAGAAGAAGAACAGAGAAATGGCTGTGAAACACCTCAGTGAGAAAGAGGGAATGGCTAGGGATCAAGGTCTGGGTGGTGTTTGTTTTTGTTGTGGGTTTTTTGAGGGAGGGTGAGAAGGGAGGGTGGAGAAGAGGGTTAAAATACACGTGATTCACATTTAAAGTTTTTCTATACATTTTGGAGAACTGATCTTTGGTTCTCGTTTGATCAAAAGAAAGAGATCAGGTTCATCTTTACTTCTCCATTTGGTTGGCTTATGGCACCCAAGCAAAGGAACTCCTACCTGCAACCTCCTACCGAAACTCTAGTTGCCAGGGATCTTTGAACGTAGAAATAAGAAATAACAAGATTTTAGATGATGAATCTCAGTATGTATGCTAGAGCAAGGCCAGTTGCTTTATTGATCCCAACTACTGAAGTTTTCCCTGTGAAGATGATTTATGTTTATCTTAAAAAAACCCCAAACAATCAATGAGAGAAACTGAACTTCATGTAAGAACTGATTAAAAACATACTCAACTTTTTCTTTCTTATCCTTACTTTCTAAAATCTTCTACGGATTCAAAAGAAAAGGGTGCAATCCTGCTCTTGCACATAGGAATATACCCTCTTTGAAGAAGAGAGATGTTTCTGCTTTTGAATTCAGCTTCATAAACTTGCTGGAAAAAATTCAGCTCAGAGGATGTATTTTGAAGTAGTAGTTTCTTGGGCACTGAACCGTTCATTTCCTAAAAGGATAAAGCCACTTCTTCGTACCTGCTGACAAAACAAAGGAGTCAGTACTGATAATATGTTACGGGGGGACAGGCTGTAATGTGGGTGAGCGTTACTCTGGCTGCTGAAAAGCACCAGTTCTATCTGGCCTCTCATCCTTACCAGAAGCAACACATCTGCCTCACTGGGAATCATAAAAATGGTCTCCACTTGGTTTTGTCGGCACTTTTACTAAATAAATGAATCATTATTATGTTTTCTCCAGCTTAGATACCGAACGAAAATGAAGCAAAATGCTATATTCAGCTGCTTCAAGTTGAGAAGGTCTAGATAATCTTCATCTCTGAAGTGTGAAAGAACTGACACATAAAATTGCAGGTCTGGAAGCAAAGTTTTTGTTTTTTTTTTTTTTTTAAATAAGCACCTTACGGTTAGAGAATTTATTTTCCTAAGAAAAGAAGACATAAGAGATCTGAAGTATCTGTGCTTTAACAATAATACTGGAAACAGCAGGGTGAGAGAGAAGACAGTGTTGTTAGAAGCGTGGCTGTGTAAACGCTGGCTATGAGCTTAGACTGGGAAGGAGAAGAAAGCCTTTGTCTTCCAGAGGAGTGAGGTGCTGAGGCAGCCTTCCCGTAAGAGTGGGGACAAAGGAGCAGTAGTCATGTTTAAGGCTCTGAGTTTGAGCTAAATATCATATACTGGGGCTGGTTGAAACAGGGACAGTGGGGTTGATTGTACTTTTAATCTTGTTTAACGTGATTCTTCTAGGCTTCATATTTACATTCCTAAGCACGTGCTATTGAAGTTGTGTTATGTACTCTGTGATCCCACATGAACCTCTGATTTGGACAAGGCAACCATAGGTGTGATAGTTACCTACAGGCTCAACAACAATTTTGGAGTTATGCATAACAGGTAGTAAAGAAAATTAGTGTCTAAAGTCTAATTTTATCGTGGAAAACTATTACAAATGAGATTTATAGATGCTGGAGAGTTACCTAGTAGCTGTGAACACGGAGAGATTACTTAGTTCTTCTTCCAGAAATGGCGTGCTTTTCTTTGGTGGTGGGGGTGAACGCCTTTAAATGTCTGGAAGAGGTGATGGAAAAATCCACATCTAGAAGTCTGACAGTCTGTAGAAGCATGTTATCAAATTATTAGATGGTTTGTCTTGGTGTGGGTGTTTTGAGAGCGCACTTCAGATAATCATCTGCTTCCTTACCTCCATGCTCAGCTAACTGGTAACTGCCTCAGTTCCAAGTTTCTAAAAATATTCTGGTCTCGTGGATCTGAATGAAAACTTCATTTTCAAAAAGCATTCGGACAGTGGAACTAAGCAGCCCTTCAGAGAGGTATATGAAACACTTGCAAAAATTTGCAGCCCATTTTAGTATCCATTTGTGTTCTTGAGCAATGCAAGTCTGTTGCTCTTCTCTAGAGGTCATAAAAATTGAAAATGGTGGTAGTGGATATCTTTATTTTGCCTTTAATCCATGAGGGCAGAGTATGTAGTCTTGTTTGTGTAAAAAGTTCCATCTGCCAGCACCGTTGTAAATATTCCAGTCTAGTAAGGAGCAGCCACTACAACTACGTGGCTCTTTGCAGATGTACTTCTCCACCCCAAGTTTGGGCACTTAATTGCTCGTAGCCTGACCTGATCTGTGTGTGTGGCAAAAGGAAAACTCCAATTGCCTCATACAGTTGGTATTTTCTGCCGTGTAGAAGGTAGCCTCTTCATTTTCAAATTTAAGCAGAACTGTTGGCAGTACCAATTGTTTTTATATATATGATAAAAGTGGAATTACAACAGAGTAAATTAAGGATTAGAGTAAAATTATGGATTACTAGTTAATCTCAAAGGTACATAGGTACAGCGTAATGCCATTCTTTCAATCTTTCCTTGAAAAGTCCAGGTTATAATCCTATTTAGGTGGCAAATTGATGAATTTTGTACAACTCCTTACATCATTTTATAGAGTATGTGTGCTTGCAGACATAGTGATGAAATACATATTTTTGGCTAGAGTTGCAAAGGTACTTCTCTCTTAACTTTACTAAGTCGGTAAGTTAATTTAAAAGGAATTCAGTTCTAAAAGACCTCTTGTACCAATTTTCTCTAAGTAAACTAGAAGTTTTTGAGAATGCAGCATTCCCAGGAAATATGCTTTATGCTTTATTCTCTGATGTTCATTTATATCTGTTTTTAGTTCGGTGTACAAAAATAACAACATAATTTCTTACTTGTACAGGGACATTTCTATTGTCCTCTATGATTATTATTATTATTATTATTATTATTATCATCTCTTTCTAATTACTCTTAGGATTTTTTTCTGGTATATTTCCTTTTCCTAGCCTATTATACGATAGAAAAACATAGGTGCGAGTTTGTTCATTTTAAACAAAGATTATCTGGTGACTTCCTGAGGCGGTCCTCTGGTTGGAGTATATAAAATTGGAACTTCCTCCACTTCATTTTCTTTGAAAAGTTGCATTAAATAAGGGTAAAACTGAGCAGAAGTTGTATGTCAACAAAACAGTGTCTTAAGAATTCTTCAACTGGGGCGGAATCAGTTGAGTTATTGTTTACAAAAGGGATGGCCCAAATGTGTGGTACAATAGTCAAAGACCTGGTAAGTCGCAGAGCTTTTTGAAAGCCGCTCATTTGTAGCACTGAACGTGGTAGGCTCGTGTTTTTGGAAGCGATCATTTGGTTGGACTGGTTTTGAGTCTCAGACTAAAGAAATCTGCAGATTAATTTTGGAAGTCCAGAAAAATTTAAAAAGTAGCAAATATCTGCTAGTTCTGATGTTTTAAGGATTGGATGGCTCTTTCTGGACACCAGCAGCCTCATTTTTAGAGGTCTACTTATTTGCGTTTGCAGTGTGATTTCCTGGGAATTACTGAACTCTGAAATGTACTGTGAAGATTTGCTGCTTGGTTTTAAGGCAGTTTGAGTGCAATGATTTTATTGTCAAGTTTCGTTGCTGCTATTTGTTAGTATGTCCTGGGACAGGTACATAATTTTGTGCAATTGAAGTGTGATTAAAAACCTGTATACAATTTTTTAAAAAGGGTTCTGGCTTTGTCTTTTTTTTGAAGTGTGGGTTCATTTGTCGTTGGAGTTAAACTTTGAAGCAGGTGGCTGTAGCTGGCCTAAAAGTTTTCTTCAAAGCCTCAATTATCCAAACTAATGATTCTTCCTACTTGAGCTGCTTAATACTCATAATAGGATTTTATTTTTTATCTTATGCATCAAATTGGTAATTAAGTATTTTATCTGGATGAAAAAATGAAAAAAAAAAATATTTATTTTTCTTGTAAAGTGGACTTTTAAAAAGGGTCTGGGAGATCTGTGAGGCTCTTTTAGCATCCCAGAACCCTGAAGCTCAATGTCAGTGCATGTATCAAAAACTTTTTATGGTGTACGGGCTGGGGTCTGACTGGCTGGAAAGCAGATCTGTTGAAAAGGACCTGGTGGATAGTAATATAAATCCACAACCAGGAGTGAGTTCATGGAGGGCCAGGAAAATGGTCAGTCCGTGGTGCACTTGCCCTCTGAGCTTCAGGGAGTGGGAACTTGTCTAGCCTGGAGAAGGGAAGACTTAGGGAACTTGACAGCAGCCCCAGTAGCTGTGAGGAGATGGAACCGGGCTCCTCACAGGGGGGTACCTGGTGGGAGGATGAGAGGCAGCAGGCACAAGTTGAAATGAGAGGTTCAGGCTGCATATAAGGGGAAAAAAAATCGCTTGGAGGATAATGGGGTGTTCAAACAGGTTGCCCAAAAGGGTTATCTCTATCCTTGATGGTTTTTAAGACCTGACTGAAGAAAAGCCCCATGCAAGCAGTTCCTGAATTCGGCGTGGCCTGTGCTGTGAGCAGAGGTTGGATTAGAGATCTCCTGATGTCCCTTCCAACCTTGACAATCCCATGATTGCACAAGGTGAATAGGTAGCAACGATTAATTTGATCCTCCCTGTACTCTTTTAGAAAAACATGGATCTGGAAGAGTGGCATTGTTTCACCCTTTGCCTGTAAGGTCCATGCAGTGGGAGAACCAAACACTTGTTTCATATTCAGGATAGCTATCTTCACTCTGTTGGTGAAGAGCTTGCTTTCAAGTTGAAGAACTAGGATGGGAATCCCAGTCCTGCAGGGTGTGCATGTGCATACTGGTGTGAGTGAGCTGATAATTGTGACCTGTCTAGAGCTCACAGATTTAATACAGCTGGCTGGATACCTCTCCCTTTGTAGTTGCATGTTAACTCATGACATCCTAAAAGAAAAGATTTTTGTTTAGCTCCATGTAATCTTGCCGTAAGGGATTGCTAGTTAGAGCCCATCAGTTTGGTTTGGCAGATGTAACAGTGTAGAAAGTGTGCAAAGACTGTTTCTTTCAAACTCCAATCTGGAATATGTGTCACTGGTACCTGTTAGTTTTTTATACATGTGACTGGGCTGTTGGTTCTATAATTAAGTTTTAGAATCTCTTGTTTCTTTCTTTCTTCAGAATTATAGTCACATGATAATTCAATTTTTATTCTCTTTACCCTTTAGAAAAAATCGTCCAGAGGAAGGTAGTTCAAGCACCAGAATTTCCTGTAAACCCTGTTACTTTTGACATATAGAAAAACAAATCACAAATTTGGCGGTGTAAAGTAGTTTTCCTAGAAAATAAAACTTTGTTGTCCACAGCATTCATGAAAGAATGTTTCTTGAAGGATGCTTTTAACTTAAGTGGACATTGATTACTGCATTCTTCATTTCTTCTTCCTCTCCAGTTTGATGCCAATTGCTGGTTGCATGGAGGGTAAAGTACCCATGTGTGAGAGGAATGGGGAACATGGTGAACTTCAAAATCATAGATTGAATAATTTGGTACTTTGTAAAGCCCTAGTTCCAACCTAAATCTTTGTAATAAGTAATGGTACCCAGAATGTTTGCGTGCAGTAGGGTATTTTGGATTCTGCATTTAAGACAGTAGAAAAGTATCTGATTTTCAGAGGATGGATATTATAGTTATGAAAATGAAGCCCTTTAAAATGTCCCATGTCCATGTCCAAACCCCTCCCCCTAATCACCATCTGTATTGTAATAAATTAAGCATTGACTGTTTAGTGCAATCTGATAATAGGAAGTGTGAGAATCATCACGGTAGCGATTCAGATCATTACTACAAGAGAGCAGCCAAATCAAACTGCTTTGTTGGGGGGTGAGGACAATGGGGGGATGGGACCCAAGCACTAAAATTGAAAAGAACTCGTGATTGTCTTCCAAAACCAAAGATTTTGCTGTCATTGAGATCTACTCCAAACATTGAAAGGAGTAGTAGGTTGAAAAGAAAGTATCACCACTTTTATATCTTAATACATGTCAAAGCAGATTTAGTCTGACTAAAGTATTTTAGAATTGCATCAATTTATTAATCAGAAGTAATTAGCTTTTCCAGGTTGAAAGGTATTAGTCACAGAAGTCCTAGAGAATATAGACCAAGATTTCTTACATCTGGCAAAAACATGGTTCTACCTTTCTGGAAGTGGAGCTTTTCCTGTGTTCTTTTGTATTAGTTAACAGAAACCCTCCCTGAAGAAGGATACTCATCAAAGAATGTTTTATGAAACAAAAAAACAGTACTCATAAACCCTGTTGGATTCCAAGAGTTATTAAATTTTACTTCATATACAGTTTATTTTTCCAGATACCACTGTTCAAAATAATGTATTTTTAATACTACTTGTAGAATTCTACAGATTCATAACAGCACGTGACATGTTAATATCCTCTATGACATCCTACTGGTCATATCCAACTGTGATAAACAGTTGTATATGCTATTAAAGTGACATCTATTATAAAAATAAGGATAGTGCAAAAGGATACAAACAATCCCTTAAATTTGTAAAGACTGTTACAAGTCTTGAATGTTAATTTGAAGGAAAAAGTACATGCTAATGCTAAGTTTATGCCTTCAGTTAATAGTCCTTTATTCCTTCAGGAAAAAAAAAATCAAGCAGCTATACTTTAAATGAATTTAATGAACTGCAAAGACTGACATTTTCACTATAAAAGTCACACTTCATTTAATGAAGTAGTTAAATATTGATGCTATATTAAAATACAGGCTGAATAAAAATGGCAGTATGGTTTTCAAAATAGGAAGTTGAGCTGTTTTTCCTTGTTATATTGAAAATTTCATGAACTGAGAAAAGGGAAATACAGCAGAATATCTCCATAATAAACACAAAGCACTTTGTTGAAATAACATTAAAGTTGAAAGACACAACCCCGTAAAAGCAAGGAAATTAAGTCACTGTACTCTTAACTCAGCTGCTTTATATTTAAGCACTGAATTTCTTAAATGAATGGACCCGACGTTAGCAGTGTTCGATGTGCAATATTTTCTAAAGTTCTTGAAAACTAAGACAGATTGTAACCCTGGGCTACAGGTGGCACATAAAAGACCTAGCCATGTGTTTACCCTGGATGAATAGTTATATCATGATATTGTTTGATCTTAATTCAAAGTAATTGTGTTTCAAGTGCTATGATTTCGATGGCAATATTCTGGCAAAGCTATGTTGCCTGTGTTGTGGCTTCCACACATTTCCATTAATATAATTTGAATTTTCAACTTCATTTTTGTGTCTGCACTGTCACCATAACAACATAATGTTGACAGTGGCTAAAGGAATATTGCTGACAAAGACGGCTGAGGTTTTTCCCAGCTCCAACACCTATGTGGTGGTAAAGGGAAAAGAAAACAAGAATGAATCTTACCGTAGATGTGAGTGGGAACAATGATTGAGTGATGATATGATCGGCTTCACTTTGATGGATTGAATTATGTTGTACTGTGCTTCATAAAGCTGTATTAATTCTGACATCAGGCTTCTGTGTAGAGTAGAATACTGAGGATGACATCTTTGGCCCGTTGAAGTCAATGGCAAAACTCCTATTAATTTCAGCTGTCTGTGATTTCATTCTCAGTGGCTGACTTGTAAAACAATGGCAAATTGATTTAGTACATTTTTTTTTTTTCCCCCTTGGGAAAGATCTCTGCTCCATGTAAAATGATTTGTCTTTTGACTTTCATGCTCTTCCTCTGAAAATATTAATTTTAATTCAGGATAAATATAGTCTCATTTCTTTCCCATAACTATTATCATGTAAACATCAAAGATGATGGAAGAAAGTGGAGCTATTTGGAAAGTGGTTGGTTGTATACACAGTTACATACGCAATTACTAATAGAAACCAATGATAAGGAATGCAGCTTTCCTACGGAAGACTAACGGATCATTTCTGTAACTAGCAGCTATCAGGTGTGGTCTCTACCCGTGTTGGTGGAAATGTGGTTTAGGTGTTTGGGTTTTTTCCCCTCACACGCAAACATTTTTCTTTAAAACAACAACAAAAAAGAAAACATTTGTATCTGAAGAACTAATTATATAAATGTATTTGTATTTGAAAGACCTGCAGTATTTGTGTTTATGATAGCGATCCTCAAAATTCTTCCCAAGATGCTAGATCAGGATCTATTTGCATAGTTAGGTCTCCTGGTATTTTGCCACAGCAAGCACTGAAATGATCTACTTAATGGAACATAAAATTTTGTAGGGTATTCTGTAAAATCACCAAAATTTACCTAGAATTCATAGAGCATTGAAGAATTTCTTCCTCTTGTAGATGTCCTTCCAGAAAAAGGAAGAAAATGGTTGTCGAATATAAGTTCATGCTATTCATTGTCCTAAACTAGTTCAGGTTCTGCTATAGCCGTGGCTCTTGGTTGCTGATTTGCTTTCTGCTTAAGGCAGCGGTCCCACTGAATAGAAATGGATAAGGCATAATCCAAAGAGAAACACTTGGAGACACATTTAGCAATCTCTGTCTTTATGTAGGAAAAGCTTTAAAGAAAGAATTGCAAAAGGTACCTGAAAAGGTATTTCTATACTGCAGGTATTCAGTAGTTACATATTAGAATGCTAATAATAAAACTGTAGCAGTGCTGCTGTCTTTAACAGTAGTATAGGGAAAAATGTTTTATTAAACACTAATTTCACTAGTTATTTAAGAAGTAGCTGGCTTTGCACACATTAATCTCTTTTTCTTTTTAATTCAAGGTTGATGGTCTAGGTCTTACACATTGTATTTGTGAATAGGGCACTCAATAACTATGCAAAATATCTATTTCTCCCATGGGAATCTGTGCTTTGATATATTCTGATCCTTATTAAATTTAAACAGGATCAAATTTATACAGCTTTGGCAGAGATTTATTAAAATACACTGAGTGGACAGCTTGTGGGAGTGCAGTGTGCTGTAATAACATATGCCTCTTACCAGAGAATAGCAATTATTGAGAATCAAATAAATCTGTAGGAGGTTAAGTATATATGGAAAAGATATCAATTGTAGTTTCCTACAACCAGACAGAAGTACTGTCTGAAGATTTGCTGCTGTATGGAGAAATGAACCACCCTTATAAACCCCTAAATATTCAAAATGTCATTTACCAACAAAGCTAATATTCATCCAGTCTTCAAAAAATGTTAATGACATTTGCTCAGTAGCATTAAATTCATTGTTTAGTGCTCTTCATCTGCATAAGCAGCTATTCACATTTATACCAAAGATTTACTAAATGTAATTGAAAACTATGTTTGTTACAAAGTTTTGTGAATGCCTTTTCTGAATCAGGATCATTGTGTCCTTGGAAAGGAAAATCCAAAATAACGGTTGCAGATTAACCAAAGAATTTTTTTAAAGTTAAAAATATATTATATAACGTCCATCATTCATCCAAAGTTCAGCAATGGTCTGTTTAAGATTAGATACTTTAACCTTTTAAATTATTGTATGTGGTAATTTCACTAGCATAAGAATTGAAAAATTGATAGGTGGGTCAGTAAAACCAGTAACTTCTGGCATAGTTGTGGTTCTGGATGAAGCTTCTGTATTTTGTGATACAATTATTTGGAATTTCAAAGCTTTAGATGTGCAAAAATGGTAATTTTGTCACTAAACGTGGGAAAAAGAACAAACCATCAGTAGTAGGTGGGAGAGCAACAATGTATATCCTGTCCCGGTCTTCACTGCTCCTGGCAGAAGGATTCATGGTTACATGTAAAGACAGGAGGATTTGGAGGAATGCCTTCAATTCATCAATCTTGGGGAGGTTGTCCTGTGCTCTCAGGGAACATAGCAGAGACAGTTGGGTAGTTCTGGGTCTTCCGTGGTTTGGGTCTTCCAAACAGATTTTCTCTGGAAGGCCAAAAAAGAGGTCTCTTCACAGAACGCACTGGTTCCTTCAGTTACATAGGGAGTCCTCTACCTTGGTTTCCATCAGTCTTCTCTAGTGATTATTTCAATCTAAAATAATTTTGGTTTTGAAGCAGTAGTTAAAAATCTGTAATTTTTGTGCTGTAATAATTTGTAATAAGCCATTATTGTGAATTTTATGGGTTAGGGATGTTTGAAAGTTAGCACTATCCAAACAGACTATCTGTTATGTATGTGCAGGAGCGTGATTCGGCACTGATGTGACCTTCAGACTCTGGGCTTTTCTAGAGATGGTTTAACAGAGTAGGACTTCATTTGGACTATTCTACTTGTGTCTCTCCCTGTGGCATGAAAGGAATGGAGTAATTTCACCAGGAAATGTATTTCTCAGGGCTTATTGTATTAAGAAAGTGACTTTTTAAAGAAAATGCATTTAGGTAGAGCTTATATTTGATTTAAAACTAGTACCATCAGAATTCTTCTTCATTTTATTATGAACATCTGGTGAAAGCTGTCTAGTTTCTTGATGAGAGATGTAGAAGATACTAATTTTGGTAAAAGTCTTTATGCTTAAACATTTGTATACTTTTTAAAAATTTCTCTGATTCAAATTGATGTGGATGTGATACAAGTCTAGTTCACTCTTTATTGGTGGCATTTCTTTTATTAGTCTTTTGTCCTGTGAGTCTTCTTTGCTCCTATGTTTCCACACATAGTTCAAGATTTTTCTAAGTAAACTAATGAAACTTGATTACTTCAAGTTAGCAAGTGTACTCTCTTAAAATAACATATGTTCTGTTTCTGTCCTTTATTGTAAGAGAAGAAACGCCGTGTATTTGTTAAAATAAAAGTCAGGGCATTTGGGTTCCAATCCCATTTCAGTTATTACGTTGCTGTATGACCTTGGGCAAGCCATTTATTGTGCCTGTCCCTCACTGACTTTTTGTACGAAAATGGAGATGATAATATATAGGGACGTCCTGGTAGTGCTCTGCAGCTGAATTCATTGCTATCTGTGGAGGGCTCTGGGAGACCTGCCTACGCACTACTGCAGACGTTTCTATACATTCATGCATATTATGACTGTGCGTAATATATGTTGTTATATATTAAGTGTATATGTATATATAATGTGTGTCAGTGTGTTTGACTACCTTCCTGTATAATTATAGTTTATATTAATGAGTCATCTTGTGACACTACTGACATTTTTGTTTCCGTTTATGATTATAGTAGAATAAAGATGTAAGAAGTAGGAGCATATTCTTTTTCTTAAATCTACAGGTGTTTGGACTCAGAATGCATATTTCTGTGGGTTCCAGGATTATTATTTTTTTTAAAGTAGGTACACTATAACAATATACACATGGAATTTAATTTACATGGGGTTAATAAAAGCTGAATAATTATACTAAAAAGAGGAATTGCGAAGTCAAATCACTAGAATAGCAATCTGCTTACGTCATTAAGCAGATAGCAATACTGTATGGTAGGTGGCTGCCCAATTGTCCTAAATTTTCACGTTTAAGGCTGTATGGAATCAAGTGATTGTGGAATAAAACTGGGAATCTGATGTGCTGCAGCTCTAAGAAAATCGTCGTCTCATCTGTTAAGTATTCCTAGGTCATGCTTCCCATTTTCTAAGCCAATTAAAGAAAATCCAGTGTTCTGCAACTGATTCTGGTTGTGTTTTCTTGGGAATATACTGATTTCCTTTGGTGCAATATAGATTAAGGAGTCCTTTGCTTTCAAATAGAATAAGACAGTTTCTAGTTTAACTACAGGAAATTTATTGTTAATAAAGATAGCTTTATTTGTTGATGGAGACTAGCCACATTATGCCGGTTTGTGTTTACTTTTATTAAGTCTGATATGTGATAAAAAAATTGTAACTCTTCTGGGGTTTTAAAGTATTTTATAAGGACAATAATATATTGAAATTATTTTGTCTTTTAATGTCTCAAATCAAACGTGTTGCAACAAGCTATTAGGCTATGGATTTATTCATAGAATCATAGAATGNTTCATCACAGTAAATCCAGGTGGCACAGTGACTTATGTAAGATCATCATCTATGTTGGTATCTTCAGGGTCAAACAATGACATCGCTTCTTACTTTGAATTGGGGCTACTGTCAATATGCTTTACTGCAGGCCCTAATGGAGAGGAAGATTCTTGACTGTCTTGACGGGATTATTAAGGATTTAAAAAAAATATATTTTTTATTCGTTACTAANCTCACTACTCTCGCAGTAAAGAATTTCTTCCTGATATGTAATCTAAATCTCCCCTCTTCCAGTTTGAAGCCATTACCCCTTGTCCTACCACTACCTGCCCTTGTATAAAAGTCCCTCTCCAGCTTTCTTGTAGGCCCCTTTCAGATACTGGAAAGCTGCTGTAAGATCTCCCCGGACCCTTCTCTTCTCTTGGCTGAACAACCCCAATTCTCTCAGCCTGTCCTCATAGCAGAGGTGCTCTGACCCTCTGATCATCCTCATGGCCCTCCTCTGGACTTGCTCCAACAGGTCCATGCCCTTCTTATGCTGGGGGCTCCAGAGCTGGATGCAGCACTGCAGGCGGGGTCTCAGGAGAGTGGAGTGAAGGCGCAGAATCCCCTTCCTTGACCTGCTGGCCACGCTGCTGGGGACACAGCCCAGGATATGGCTGGTTTTCTGGGCTGTGAGTGCACATTGCTGGCTCATGTTGAGCTTCTCATCAGCCAGCACCCCCAAGTCCTTCTCCTTATTCATCACAGTAAATCCAGGTGGCACAGTGACTTATGTAAGATCATCATCTATGTTGGTATCTTCAGGGTCAAACAATGACATCGCTTCTTACTTTGAATTGGGGCTACTGTCAATATGCTTTACTGCAGGCCCTAATGGAGAGGAAGATTCTTGACTGTCTTGACGGGATTATTAAGGATTTAAAAAAAATATATTTTTTATTCGTTACTAAAATTTTCTCTTGACTGTGATATTTGGATATTTTGTATAATGCGACAGTAAAATTTGTTTGCAGATGTAAAACATTATGTAATAATTATGCCCTGGTTTTGGTGCATGTTCGAGGAAGACAGCCTAAGCTAAAGGTAATAGCCTTGTAGTATTTGAAGTCAGTTAAGTAATTGTTCTAAAATGTCAGTAGCTGTGCCATTCCAACAACATTGACTTTGTCTTGAATGACGTCTATTTCCTCTTAGAATCACACTGATTAATTAATAATGCTCAGGTAGTAAAAGTTTTAATTTGAAGATAAAATATGAGGTACAAGATATTAATTGCACCAAAGATAACATGCTAATTAAAAGGTTCATGCACAGTTGTCTAAGGTTAACAGTGTACACGGAAATACTTGAAATAAAAACCTAATTATAATCTACTATCTGAATGCTGTATTTTTGCAAAGGTAGCTGCTTTTGTGCTTTCTAACTTTGTTTTTCTGGGGAAGAATTATTTGTGCAATGTTTCTTTTGCAGTGAAGGTAGTTCGATAAGAAAACAGGCATTGTAAGCCAATGATTTAGAGCAGTAGAAATAGTTCTGCATTGAGTATTAGTTCCAAATGCAGTTGCAAAGACTGTCAAAACAAATGTATTTCAAGTCACAGTTTAGAAGAGAAACAAAATGCAAACCTCTCACATCTTTAAAACAAGGAAGTTGTTTTTACTTGCTAGGTGCTTCATTTTTAGATACAGGAATGATACACAGTGTAAGCACGGTAATTGATAAAAGTCTTAAATATTAGTGCCTACAGTTTATGTGGTGAAGTGGAGTCTGTCTTCTGGGCCAACCTCCATCTCATTCTCTTAGCAAAACTGGAAAGGAGAAAAATGCAACTCCTGTGGCTCTCCTATGATTTATTCTATCGCAGTGCAATTTTCCAGCGCAGCAGTTTCTACTTCCTCTGTCCTCAGCAACCTTTCGGAAGTTTCAGTGTCACCTTATCTAGCTCACAGGAGTGAAGCAAAAGCTTCTGGCTCTGGAAGGCATTGGCTTTCATCTGCAGGAAGGCTGCACATCAGTGCTGGCTTCAGGCTCAGTGAGATCAGTCTGCCACTTGTGCCGTAAGTAATATAAATAAATAGCATATACAATCAAGTGTCGTAGTTTAAGATACAAAGATTATCTCACATTGACCATTCATGACTTTTTGTGCGTTCTCCATGCAGGGCTATGAAGTGGAATGTACTACTTACACTAAAATGAAACCAACTACTTCACACCAGAATAAAACTAGATTAAATGGTAGTGAAGTGGGTTCTGAATTCCTGCCTGCGTGAAGGAATGGCTCCGGACGTTGACTGTTATCTCACACCAGTGTTGACATTCATTATTTGTTGGCTTGGAGGGAGCAGCCATTCTTAAGCTGTATAAACCGTTTATAAAATTCACTAACCCAAAGTGCAGAGGCAGTATCACTTATATTTTAAATCATCAAGGTGAATAATGGAAGAAAGTCTCTGTGCAAGAGAATTAAGCAAATATTTAAAGAACATAAATCTTCAGTCTTGGCTTTCTCCAGTGCTACCATAGGCAGCAGCAGCAGTTGCGGCTGTGTACAGTTACATGCATGTGTAGGGGGAGGTATTGAGTTGCACATGAATACTACACATACAGCTGAAATAGCTTCATATCGCTAATATTCTGCATTGTACAGTCATCCTTGTACTAAGGAGGAAAAAAAAAAAAAAGAAGTCAAATTATTTGAGCTGGCCAGATGACTTACCAGAATAAAATCCATCAGTCACTTGTTATGAGTGGTTGTTTCATTCTGTAATTCCGTACTGCCAAGAACTAATTCACCAAATAGTATTTCTGTCATTTAGAAACCTAAATGGTTTATAAGTTTATAGGCTAGTGTGGAGGGCTAAGGTCTGGACAGAAAGTGTCTAAATCCAAAAGTATGAGCTTTAAAAATCTCAGCTTCAGTGTTCTTTTCCCTACAGCCCATAGGAACCTGTGGTTTTTCTCAGAAGCATTTATACCTAGAAGAAGTTCCTGTGTTTCTACAGGTAGCCAGCAATGCCACCATTTTGCAGAAAGCCTGGTAAAGAGAAGACCACAGCTTGATAAGACCTAGATCAAAGAGAAACTTTGCGATTGTGAATCCTGCTGTCATTCGGGGCTGCAGCTTCTGTTGTGGAGCTCAAATACCTGCAAGTTACGTGCAGGCAAGTGTCAAAGGACAGTGTTTGCAGACCCTAGCCCTGAGCCAGCGGAAGGGGACTTTGTGTTTTCAATGTGGCATCACTATGCTTAAGGAGCAAACAAATGCCAGGGTGTCTCCACAGAAAGAGTACTACATGTTATCATAGAATGGTTTAGGTTGGAAGGGACCTTAAAGATCATCTAGTTCCAACCCCCCTGCCATGGGCAAGGACACCTCCCACTAGACCAGGTTGCTCAAAGCCCCATCCAGGCTGGCCTTGAACACCTCCAGGGATGGCGCATCCACAGCTTCCCTGGGCATCTTAACTCAGCCTGTAAGCATGTGGCTTTCTGTTGTTGTTTTTGGTTGCCTAACAAACGTTACATCACAGAATTAGAAGCAAATATAAAGAACTAGTTTCTAATCAGCAATTTTCTGTAAATAGAGGCTGTATGAATATTACCACTTTCTTTGCCTCCTTAATTTGATACCGAACTGGATATTAACATATGACATGGTGATTACATTTTGGAGCCTGATTTATCCTTTATCCTTAAAGATTTTAGTGCTTTTGGCTTACTCTCTTTGCCTTTGGAACAATAGTTCTTTAAGTTTTCCTGCTTATATTTTAGCGTTACCTAAAATCTATACCCTGTGATGTTGGAAGTTTTATTATTTTCATTAGACACTCAGGGCCAAGAGTTACAGAGAAGTTAAGTAACTTATCAAGGTCATGCAGATTCAGGTGGCAGATTTAGGAATTGTACATATCTTTTCTTAGCTGGAATTCCAGCCTTTCTTTCCTAGTGAGTGTTTCCTAGTAAGATGCAGAAACCTATAGGTAACTCCCTTGAGACCATTACATGTCTATCCGTGGCTTCCAGGGAAGAAATTAAAAAGCTGCATTGGACTGTAATCAGTAAAAGTCCCCAGGCTGGTTACAGTTCCCTGGGCTGAGGAGATTGCACTGTAGCATTAAAACTATTTCCCCCTGGCCCTTGGCACAGGTTGGGTTTTCCTAGGTTACCCCATTTGTGTGTCTGAGGCCTCTAACTCTTCAGGGAATCGTCTTCAAGAAATAAATAAAAGAATCTGTCTTCCAAGAGTAGTGATTCCAAATCAGCCCTAACAGATGTGAGAATAACTTCTTGTGCCAGAAAAATAAAAAATTCACAGGAATATGTTCCTGTTGGTTATTGCTCAGGGATAGAGACACTTTCAGATTTCATTCTAACTTAAATGACACGTAACCATTATTTAAAAAAAGCTCAAAATGAGCATATACATAGACATACAGATCTAAGTTAGCAAAGTTATGTAGAGTTTTTCATAGGGTATTTGTACGTTTAATGAAGTGCTTTAACATGGACTGGATATTGTTTAGTTGCTCTTAATTTTCTTTTTCTCTTCTGCTTTCAAGAACAGACCTTACCATCCAATAAGGTGCAAGTTGATTTCCTCCAAAATAAAAAGATTCCTGAACTACCGGCTATTTGCTTAAGCAGTAAAAGACAAAGACATTAACCTTTGCAAATCAAATCTTCTGCTTATGTTTTTTTTCTTATGTAGACTTCAAAATACACTAAACCATATAAAAAAGGTAACATTTATGAATGTTTTCCTGCAAAGTACTGAAGTATGTGTTCTGCATCACATTGCATTAAATTATTTTCTTGGCATTCAAAATACTGCTGTTTTCAAGGCAGCTTATTTGTAGCATCTGGATTTTTGAAAATAAAGAATCCAGGTTTCATAGTCAATAACATTTCAGGCCTTTTCAGCCTGTAGATGTCTGGGTAACAAAAACTTAGTATGGTTGGTGCTTCAGTTCAGCGAGTGCCAGAATTCTCCATTACTTGTGATTGATTTTTTTTTTTTAACATAGTGTGGTTCCATGTAAGAAGACGCTCTTCTGTAGACAGTACTTAACCATCATCACTACAGAAATGAATTTAATGTTCTTCAGAGCAGAATCCTGAAAGCGTTTATTTGAGTGGAATGGGCTGAATTGTCCTATCACATCGAGCAAGTGATGGTTAGTACATTGCCCAGTGGTGACAACTTTCAGGCTTTGAAAATACAGCCTTTAGGGCAGTTTATCTAACTGTGGTAACAGCAGAAGTTAGGTCAGTTATCTAAAAGCTCAGTCTTTTAGTATTTCATAGCTGTTATTATTGTGGAGTCATTGTTACTATCCAGAGATCATTATTTCATTGTAACAAAGGTTCACATCAGAAAATCTGGAAGGTGGTGCTTCAAGGAGTTATTGTCTTGGCAAGTCATAAACAGATGTTTCAGTTCAAAGCTGGTGAGTGTGCTGTGTGGAGACACCAGTCAAATTCCATGTTACCGGAATATTCAAGGGACAAAAGACCTTTTCTAGCACCTTTTGATCAGCTCCGTCTAACAAGAATTGCTCTTACGAGCGTTACTGAAAACAATATGTCAGTGGCACTGTCCTGGAAATGATCATCAGCAACTCCTAGCACAGCACGTTATGTCAGAAGTATTATAGCCAGTGTAATAGGTGTTAGGTAGAAAAACATCTATCTGAGCACAGTTTAAACAAGCTGTAACAAGAACTAAGACAGATTAAGCTACTATACACTAAATGAGGAAGAGATACGCAATGAAATTATATCCTGAGGACAACATGTGTCAGATGCAAATACATTAGTGCCTCTACAGGAAAGCAGTGTGGGACTTTCTTAAATTTTGTTTAAGTGTAATAAACAGTTGGCATAACTAACTGGTTTGGCAATTCAGGGCTGATTGTCTGGGAGAAAAAAAAAGGAACTTGAATATTGAAGTATCATAGTTAGAACTCAGCTGCACAGACCGCAGAAGCTGCGTACGTGACATACGTAGTCATTGCTGCTCTTGAGGAGTGCAGCAATGCCCCACCTGCAAGTAGTTGAACTACTGGTGAAAGCTGGTGAGGGGTCTGGAGCACAAGTCTCATGAGGAGCGGCTGAGGGCACTGGGGTTGTTTAGCCTGGAGAAAAGGAGGCTGAGGGGAGACCTTATTGCTCTCTCCAACTACCTGAAAGGAGGTTGTAGCCAGATAGGGGTTAGTCTCTTCTCCCGAGTAACAAACGATAGGACGAGAGGAAATGGCCTCAAGTTGTGCTGGGGGAGGTTTAGATTGGATATTAGGAAAAATTTCTTCACCAAAAGGGTTATCAAGCACTGGAACAGGCTGCTCAGGGAAGCGGTTGAATTGCCATCCCTGGAGGTGTTTGAAAAGCGAGTAGACGTAGTGCTGAGGGACATGGTTTAGTGGTGGTCTTGGCAGTCTTAGGTTAATGGTTGGACTCAGTGATCTTAAAGGTCCCTCCCAATCTAGATGATTCTTTGATTCTATAACTATTGGACAAGCAATTGTCAAAATCTGGGCTTCTCTAAGCCATACCTGTGAATGAGACTGATGCAGACCATCTAAAATCACTCTTCCCCATAGCCCAAGTTGTTCCAAGCATACTGAACTTGGAAAGAATTCTTTCCTTTGCAGGAAGTGGAAATATGCTAGGTAAAGCTCTCATGAAAGTCAGTGACTTTCTAGGCACCATGCTATGAAGTGCTTAAATTTTGTACCTGTGCACTGAAGTCTTTCCTTGCAAGCTTTTTTTATTGATGCACATTTCATAACTGAATGGGTTCAGTATCACAATGCAGTATCACTGTATTTGTTAAAAGAATCAATGTGTAGAAGTCCAATTTTGAACAAGGGAAGGCTGTAGCTGTGCATACATAACGATTGGAAAGTCCAAGCCTGCATTGTATGTGCAGTCTGTTCTGACAGCAAGCGTTATTGTTCACAAGGTGATTAGTTGGCCTTCTACCTTAAATGTACTACTTACTCTTTTTAATGTTATAGTTACTATTAAATGCTCTCCTAATCACTATTTCTGATGCCCTGCTAGTACAGTAAGCAGCTCTGTGGCCCACTTAAAATACAAATGAGTTTTTTGTGTTTTTTCTCCTTGATGTCAGCTCGTGTATCATAACGAAAAAGAGGAAGAGAATGACAGCTAAAGTTTTCTGCTACTTTGTACTTAACAGTACTTAAAAAGTTTTACAGAAGGGACAAGAAAATCTACAAAGCCTTTATGAAAACACATTCCTTTATTTGTGCTTGATTTTTCTCCTGGAATAGCCGCATCAGGAGGGGAGTTCAAGGGTCTTAATTTTTGATGTCTTCTCCGGCAGTAAGAATGTATCTCTTTGAATTTTGTGGAATTATTTTAATAACTTCACACCTTGTATAAAATTTCAGATTTTTGCCATTGTTACAACCTCTGCTAATGAAAACGTCCATTAAAGTGCCACAAATATTTTAGATACATATTCATGCTGTGCTTGAAATCCTGCACATCATTTTCTAAACTAAGCCATTAGCATTGATAGATACTGTTATTTTGCAGATCTTCGCTTCAGCAATTTGTGCACGTCAAATTTAACCACTGCAGAATACCTATATAGAGTAATAAAAACATCGGAGTTTAGTGCTGTCTATACGCACAGCTCTCAGTGTCTCTTTTGACGGTTGATAACAATCATGCTGCTAGGTATGTTTTTCACTGTATAATGCAGAACACAGGTCACTATTGGTAAACCTACTCTAATCATGGCTTCTCAGAACACAAATCCATTAACCTGTAGCGATAACCCTGCTGCAAAGACTCGACACAAACAATGCTGCACTATAAATGATAGAGTTCATGGCTGAACTGCATTTGAAAGGGCATTCTGAATAAAGTTAAGAAAGTAATGTGGAAGAAAATTTAATGAAATTTAAGATGAATTGCCTGCTGTCAAGGTACAACTGAAGTTTCTACTCAGAGAAAGGCTAATTCCAACTAGACTATCGCCCTGATGTATGCATAGCTTAACTCAAGCAATATCGAATAGTTTTGCTTCTTTTTTTCTGAAGGTGTTTAGCAAATACTTTTACAGGTTGCTTCTGTGTCACTCAGTCTCGAAGAATTGAAGAGCCACTTCATCATCAAGAGCCATAGAATAATTCTGGAGTGACAGATGATGGTGATGGTAAAGCTGACATTATCATAACACATCGTCATCGCTTTTGATGAAATGTTCCACAGCAAACATCAGCTAGCTGAGGTGAAAATCTGCTTCACTTCTTGTTCAACTACACTTCATGGAATATTTGTTGTTTGCTTGGGTTTTTTTCCCCTCTTAACGCTAGCATATAGGGATTCTCCCTATATATCTGTATCTCAGAAGCAGATGAAATGACTGCTTTTCACTTAACCGGGTCTTCCGAAACCTAAGGGTAGTTCCTCTGACACACCTTCTCAGACTTTCATGTTACATTATACCTCTTGCTATACATAGGATCATCTTTGGGGCTGTGCTGAGATACCTCTCTCACTTTTTTTTCAACAAGCTCCTTGAAAACTGCCTCGTGCCTCTCTTTTTGGTTTAGTGTTTTGATTTTTCTAGCTCCCAACCTTGGCAAAACTATTGTTTTAATCTTGTTGGAATCAGGCTTCATTCAGGAACTGAATTCAGTAAAATACTGAAAAGTCATTGTCGTCTTGTAACCAGAGACTCTGTTTAGAGCAGTTTGTTTCATTATTAACTTGATATTAATCTTTTGGAAGAAGTCTCCTCAGACAAAGAGAACTGTGGTAGATAATGGACATGGGGCGGATTTTGAGAACCACTGAATCTACAAGCTCATCTTTCCAAGTTGCTTTATGTTGAGAATCAACTGTCTGCAGCAGCTGTAGAGTGAATCACAGGTGAAACCCACTTGTGAAGTTTTTTAATCTCTCTGTCATCGCAGAGACATTTGTTCATTCTTGAGGAGAATCTGTTCCTAGAAAGAAAATGGGCAAGGCCTGTGTCGCCAGTGAAGGAAATGTGACAAACTTTGAACTTGGAATCAGTGCAGAGGGCCTGAAATCTTCAGCATCTCAGACAAGCAAGGAAGAGAGAACCCATTTTGTTCCTTCCGAAGAGAGGCTCAGCGTGTACCGATAAAGGCATTTGCAGTCACCGGTACTGATGCAGATACACAGATACTAGTGCAGATAATACTAATATAGCCTAATACTGGATTGGCTCAGGTGAAACCTAGTGCCACCGATGGCTTTCTTGTGAATTGTCCATTGTCTTGGAAAAGCCTGATGAACATGTTGCCAGGGACTGTTGTGTGATTGCTGGAATGCTGATGTAAGAACATATAATTATGATTAAAAAGAAGCTCAAATCAGCATTCCAGCTCATAGACAAGCATCCCTTGTGTTGTGCAGGGAAGTGCATCATTTTATCCGTGATCACTTAGTTACTATCTGTAATGCGTTCTGTAGTCCTGAAATTAATGTACCTACCATAAATACACCTATGCCAGTTCTTGATTTTCAGTTTTGCACATCTGTTAATAGTTATTCTTGTCCACACTTTTGGAAATGTTATCAGTATTTCAGCATAGTTTCCGATACTTGTAGAATCCTGCAAAAGAATGACAGAAAATAAGATGTTCAATGTTTTCCCCTGAAGTCAGATGCAGTTTGAATGCTTTTAAAAAGGAAAGTAAAAATTCGAGTGCTATAAAATTCAACTCACCGTGACTGAAGTATCTGTTTATGAAAGGACTCTATTTAGTTTATATAAAAGAAGTCTCTGGTCATTTTCTGGTGATCGCAGTGAAATCCATCTTACCTCAGTATCACAGGTTCGTATTTTCTGTTTGATTCTGCAGTCTTTACTTGCATTCAGCAATGTTTTCCTGGATGAATAAGTCCCTGGTGTGCTTAGCAGCTGTATGGAACCACTCATGTAAGACCTGATCAACATGAAAAAGGAACTTACTGCCTAAAAGAAATCTATGTGGGTGTATTTTAATTGCTACATTACCATGACAGTCTACAATATTTATAATTCTAAAGACTTCTTTGAAAAAAAAGAAAGATAAGCGGCTTGCGTGCAATAGAAAAGCAGAGTCAATACATCAGATGTTTGTCAGATAAACATTGTAGATCTACCCTAACGAAGGTATTGGAATTGCATGAATGTCTGAGATAGTTTTAATGTCAAAAGCTTAACGCCTTTTGGTGCCTTTAGCCTTTCTGATTTCCCTAAGCGATCATAAAGTTATAAACAGTCTTTCTAGGAGGTCTGTAAGAATCCTGTTAGGAGCTTTTTATTATACTGGCAAATTCCTATTGAATTGGTATTCATTTTCACTATTACAGAATAATCAAATCAGTGCTGTTATTATTATACTGTTGAAACAGAAAATAATGGGGATGTAATGTAAAACTGCTAACGTGATGAAGCGCTCTTATTATGTTAGGTTACGAATGCTATGGCTGCTCGTTCCAGCTTGCTTCAAGCAGTGATCGAGGGAAGAAATGGAGGGCGTTTCGTTTGTGGCCAGAGTTTACGTACATTCTAATTTGAATGGGTAATTGTCTTTTGATGGCCGAAAGGGTGGTTTGCTTTGCCCACTTGTGCTTTCTGCCAGGCTGCGTTGTTGGTTCTGGCCTGTAAGAACAGTACTGTTCCTGCTGTCAGACATACGGTGCTGCGATCTCCTTTTTTAATCATGACTAGCATCCGATGGTTCTCTCTCCAGAAGAAATGGCTCGTATATTCTTTTATGTTCATCTGAGCTTTTTTCCAAAAGGGAATAGAGCTTTTAGAGTACATTGTTAGAAAGTACAACAAGCCCCCTGAAGGTTCAAATTTGACAGGGATGTTAGGAGGCAGGTCAAGTGACTGCCTAATGAAGATGAATGGAGAAAATTGCTGGTACAAGAATCACGTGGTGGGCGCTTAGCCCAGGTTGCTGAAAGTGTGATGGAATCTCACAGCTTCATTTATCAGTGTCATATTTGGGCTAAAAGTGAGCAGTATTGTTCTCATTTCTTCCAGATGGATAGGTCAACTTTAATATTTATTGCTCTTGTAGAACATTTGTTTGATGTATTTCCATTAGCTAGGCAATAATAGAAAAGCAGTGGAGAGAAACATAAAACAGCTCCCTTCCTCTTCAGCTGAAATATGGCATACACTAATGTATAAATATTTCTGAGACTGTCACTGATTTTTTTTTTCTTTGATGACATGATCATATATATTAAGGAGTTTTATAAAAATAATGGAAAAACTGCATCAAGGAAATAGAAAATATTTGACTTTCGGTGTGTGACTGTTAATCTTTTAACTTTTCATGAGCTTATAGCACCTTTCAGGAGTGGCTTTTGCTTAAGAATGTCAACTTTGTATATAGAGAGAAGACACAGTAACACTGTGTTTGAATGACTGTTATAAGACTGGAAGTATTTTAGCAAAATCAACTTACAATTTTGGATTTCTTAAATGGAATATAAAGATGTTTGTTCCTGTCATCTTTTTTCTTCATTTCTGTCATCGTTAATTACTGTTTCTGTGATGGGAAAAGACCACTTAATCTGGGTTGATGTAAAGTTTTAAATAAATAAGGGATCTAACCATTACAAAATGGTGGCTTGTAGCTCATAGTGGTAACCCCTGGTTAAAGTTTATTAACTGCTTTTCCCCCCATTTATAGGAATCGGGTTCAAGGTGTTTGACATATTTTATACTGTGGAAGGAAACTTAGCTGTTTGTGAAGCAGGTGTTGTGTTAAGTGCAGTGCAAACATCCTAGCCATATGTTTCTATAATTTAAATTAATTTGGTACAGTCATACTGTTAATCTTTAGTGACTTGTTGATTGGCATTTTGCAGACATATTTCTGGAAGGCACCCAATACCATTTTCTGTAGCCTTTCTGGCAGTAGCAGAGAGTAACATTTCCACAAATTGGAATCTTGTACAGCTCTGGGAAGGGAGCCAAGATTTAAATTAGACAATAACCTCTGCTCTGTATATAGCTTCTATTCTTCAGCTGTAGGGAAAGTGATTTGTTTAATACAGTCAGCTCTGTAGCATATAATAGACTGATATATGAGTCACTCCTTGGCAATGTGTGTTTCTTAAATTTATATAGATTGAACAACTAGTTGGTAATGTACTTAGTTACAGTTGTGCAAACAATAACTATTAGCAGAGCTGAACAGACCTGGAAAAAAATTGCATTTGGTTGGTGTTTGCTAAGGATTCTGCAGAACTGCTGGATTGTAGAACAGTCCTTCTCTTCAGGTGCAGAGGAAACAATTTCAGAAACATGAATATTCTTTGAGCTTTGGGAAATCAGTAATAAAGCTTTTACATCGCAGTTTAATGTTTCTTACATTTTGTATATGAACATGTGTACACAATGTTCCTTAAAAATTAAACTTCACATCAGTCTATGTTGTAGCTACATAATTAGGTTGCAGCTCTTTTTGTTTTGCCCTTGTATATTTTTTTCTCTCTTCATGTTAAAATCTGTTGCTGTCAATTGATATCTGTGAATGCAAAGAATTCTTTTCTTTCCAAACAGCAAGGATCTTTTCGTAAAAGGAGAGCTCTTTACACTATTCGGTTCATGTTTATTTAAAAGCTTAAAATCATTAGACCAAATCTCACTTTTTGTCCAAGAGAAAATTGATTTTGCTAACAAAAATGGTGTGGGCCTGAAAGAGAATATTCAGAAATATGCAAATAAGTAGAGATAGAAATCTGTTTGAGCAGCTGAACAAAGCAATCAAATTTTTCCCATTGAAAGTTTATTTAGCTTCATTGTGAACATTTTTGAACAAAATTATAAACTGCTGTTAGTGAAATACTTCTTTTTATAGGGAAAGGGGGATTCTTTTTAAGCAGAACTATTTTTAATACTCTACATTTTTCTGCCAGGTCTTGTATTTACCAAATAAAGCACATTGTAAATATTGAACAATACACAGATATATTTCTTAACAGTTTATAGTATGCAGCATATTCTGGGTGGGTTCCAAGCAGTAGTTAGTATAAATGAGATGCCAATCAAAATTATTTTTGCAACTATAACCTGTTATAATGCAGTCTCTTATCTGAAGCGTCAACTTGATATAAGCCAGATCTCTTTTCTTAAGCTTTAACTCTTGCATGTATAATTTCCCTTGTCCTGAACTAATCCTGCTTATGTCCCGTAAGCTTCTTGGTAGGTGCATGCTAGCAAAATATAATTTATCTGCTGGTTAGATAAATCTTAATCATCACTGCTTCCATTACGTCATGTGCATTTTATTCCTTAGTCAGGAGTGAATTGTGTAAAGAACATCTGACGTACTTCAATGAGCGAATAAGACTTGTAAATGTCCAACGTGCCCCTTCTGGGCCAGTTCTGTAATGCAGCTTCTGTGTAAAAGCTGACTTTTTCAAAAAAGTCCCCTGGAGCCAGCAGGAGTACTGAAAATTTGACCATTTCTATTGGTAAATAAATGTGTGGTTTCATAATGTGCCTGGTTTGTCATTATAGCTAGCTTAAGGAGTTCCTTCCTCAGCGCTTCATTCCTGCCCCAGGTGAAAAAGAAACTTTAATTGCATTTACCTCCCCAAATCCTAATGAGTTCAGCCTTTTCTTTTTTGCAGTGGAACCTCAAAACCAGTTGTATCTGCATAAGCAAAGGGATACTGCATTATAGAGAGAATAACTAAACAAACAAGTGGGTGGAGGTTTGAAGCATGTGCACGACGAGATCTTCTCTGGGACCTGAGGTCACAGAACGACGTGGCTGCAGGTGCCAGTGCTGACATCGTGACTTCCAGTCACCGGAATGTCCTTTAGCTTGGTACCCACTGCTGCTGATAGCTGAAATGGAATCCTGCATATAACCATTTTGTGGAAGATGGAGATGCTGTAAATCTCCTTCATTGTTGTTGATGCTCATTCTAAAGGTTGACGACTCTGTTTAGATGACCCGGGAACTTCTGGTGTGAGGGGAGTGTGTGAAATTGCCATTTTTAAATTCTGATAATTAAAAAATCCATTAATGAGGTTGAAGCACTGTGACGTTCACAAGCTGAATACCGTTCTTTATCTTTGAAGGAGACAGAGGTTACTGAGGCAGCAGCATGGGCTGTGCTTCAGAGGGGATGAAGAGACCGGAAAGGAGCCTGACTTTCCCCAGATTTATGTTTATGGAGCAAAATGTAGGAGACGTGAACACAGTAGAAAAAGAATTTGCATTTGAGAATGGTGAAGGATTTATAGAGGAAATGTAAGACTTGCCATATTTACTGAGATTTGGTATTCTTTCAACTTAGTATTCTTTTTATGAAGCCTTTAGTGCGTGCATCTCTGTAAGGAATGTAATCAATAAGTGCACCCTCGCTCACTCCTTATCCCCTCTTCACACGTGCATGGTTAAATATTACAACATGGCAGAAACTTTTTTCTTATCTCGGAAGATGATATATTTATATGTTGACATGAAAATTGATAGCCTTTTTATTTTTTTTTATAGTAGCTAGTTTAGCTACAGATGATATTCCAGTTACTGGAATATAGCACACCACCACCATCTGAATCCAGTGGTACAGCATGATTTATGTTGGCAAATAACCCTTCACCGTTTTTGTCCCTGGTGAGTACCATTGCAGATTTCTGGTTTTTCTAGATGACCCTTACACAAATTATTGTTTGCATTTTGATTTTATGAGAGATGTGGGAGTTTTGCATTTTGGGGGGTGTGTGTGTTCATATATATATATACACACACACCCCTCTCAAATATGTAAATATATTTGGTGTGTGTATATATATATACCAAACACCTCCACATACAGATATATAAGTGGAGGTGTTTCTTATAGCCAGTGGTTTGTATACACGGTTGGATGAAGGTGAGATTTTAGCACTGAAAGAGATTCCTGTGTAATCTCCCGCTGTTGGTTTCAGTGGTGGTAAGGAAGGTCCCATATAGACCTGTGTGAAGGATCATCATGGGCATGTTACCCAGAGTTTCCCATGGACATATTTGAGCATGGACGTGGATGACTGTTCATGCTGTTAGGAAGGCAAATACGTAAGACTGTATGGGAGACAAAGGAAAAAGACCTTTTTCTCTAAAACTGTTAGTGGTCTGGAATTATGAGATGAAGTTAAATATCATAGTCACTGTTACAAGATGTCAATTTTTTCAAAATATGAAGAAGTGTCATTCATATGAAAATCTGTGTAAATACATATGCTTTGAATTGCTTCTAGATGCTCCCAAACTCATGTTTTACAAGATACCACAAACCTTTTTTTCTTCTAATTTTGAATACCTCTCATTTGCGTTAATCTTTCCTCAAAGTTTATTTTCCTCCCTTTTCTCATACCAGCTTTCAGTTTACCTTTTCCTTACCTATCTGATAAGCTAATATCTTGCTCTGTGTCTACAGGCCTTTCTTCCACCCTTTCTCTGCCCCCTGCTAGCCAGCACATGTACATCATTTTATAGCCCTTGTATATCATTTTATTCCTCTCAAAACCAGACTATGTATGTCATATTTGACAACTCATTTCTCGCATTAAAATACATATGTATATATTTATGTCATTCTTACCAAGTTTTGAAAATAGCATTGAGCAACCTTGTTTTGATTAGCAAAGGAAATCTCTTTCACTGGAAACTGTTACAATAATTCCAGGGCAGATCAGGCAAGCAATTACAGGCAAAACCATTATCTTGAGGATGGTTTGGTGTGAGTTTCTTGTTTGTTTTTTTTTTTTTTTAAATCTAAAAATCACTGGACAGTAACATATTATCAGAAGTTATTCTAGATGCTTATACAAATGAAGAGAAAGTAATGATTTATAATGCCATTTAGTTTTTTACTGTGACCAATTAGTTATTTCCCCACTCTTGGTTGGTATTTTCCTCTTTTGGTGGCAAGAGAGCTGCCAGAACATCATGTGCTAGTCCTCTGTTCCTGCCTTCTTTGTTGTGTTCACACTAACAGTATGCAGTGTCTCCCAATTCACGTAGAAAAAATTACTGAGAAATTTTATGGTAGAGCAAAATCTGCCCTGTTTTGCAGATAACGAAGCAACCAACCTTGTGGATTTTCTGTGATTTGGTCTTACTATGAACGTATAAAGCAATTGTCATGTTTTGTGCTCCCTTGCATGGTTTTGCATCCTTTCGCTTTCTCACCAAAACTGGATGTGGGATTAGTAGCTCTCAACTCTTATGCAACTTTGATATCACAGAAACATAATCTGTCTGTGTTGTAAAACTTGGCTAAAGTTATTATGTGATCCAAAATATAATGCAGTAATGAGAGAGATTTAGCCCTGGGTATTTGGAAAAAAAAACCCTGAATATATAGGATTTTCTGAGAGTGCACTGAATCCAGGTTTCTACGCAAAGATTTCTGATCTCTGGGAAATTTTCTGTTGTAAAAGTGGGATGGAACGATAAGGTTCAGGATATAAAATAAAAATGAGAGAACTCCCAGTAGTCTGCAGCTAGTTGTAGCAGGCATCTGCCTGCCAGAAGCACACGGTCATGGTACAAAGTATTATTTGGCTTCATCAGAATGGTTTCTGTGTCAAAAATACTGTCCCAGAGACACCCAAAGAAATGTTTCTGTAGAGCTCAGTTCTCCATCATGACATCAGCTGATAAGGAAAACTTAAGAGTGCTACATGAATATAAGCTTGTGAGTTTTCCCATTTGACATCCAATTATTAACCTGGCTTGTAATTAACAGGTATTCCTAGGAATATCTTGCATAGTTTCTGAACATTTAGACAATGTTCATGAAGAGATTACAACTAATTCATACATCTAGTTTGAATACACAGTAAATCTAAATCTGGTTATTTTAAATTCAACCAAGAAGTATTGAACTTTTTGCACATCTTTGGTGTGAATAGCATAAGACACTGAATTGTCTCAGTCCACTAAATTAGGAGAGTATTTTCAGAGTGTGAGTTGTGAGCTGTGGAACAGCTTGGCAGCAGAAATACCACTAGGATCTGGTGTCTCTCATACTTTAATAGAAGAAACTCAAGAATTTGCATGTATCAAAGCTCTGGCTTGCTTACATCGAGACACAAAGTGTAGCACTTGACTATTCAAGAGAGCTTTTAGTACCATTTTTAGGCATATATTAAAAAACCTTTTTTTTTTTCCTATAGCATCTGAAAATTGTGAGGAGAAATTACATGACTGAAATGCCTGGTGTGCTTTTTAATATGCACTTAATTCTAACACTAATTAGTCGTTAGTATTTTGAACCATCAGTGCTGAAGATCACCTGAAGACTTGAGAGGCCTGGCTTTCCTGTGGTGCTAGACATTTCCAGCCCTACATTTCTGAGGCTATTGGTCACGTTGCGTTTGAAATAATATTATAAACAGAGCAACCTGTTTTTTCTTAACCAGCATTAATCTGCTTAATATAAGTTTGCAATACTTTAACATTGGGCTTTTCATGGTTTTTTATTTTCTCACTGGGGGTGAAGGTTTTGATTGAAACTTTATTCATTTCACTTGTCATAAATGGAATTTTCCATGTACCCTTTGTGTGCCCTCAACTCTCGGCAGAACCTCAGGGGCTGCAATCAATATCAGAACTAATTTCTGTGCCCACTTACAAGAAGAAATACACTGACCCAATTAAGTGAAGAAAATGCTAGACTGTAGTAATGGATGAAAATGCAATTAAAGTAGGTTACTCACCTACAAAATAAGGTTTCTGCTGCCCAAAACGTTGCCTTTAGGTTGGAATGAAACAGTGAGAAGCTAAAGATAGATAAATTAAGCCTGATTAGTCTCAGTGGCATAAATTAGGAATACAAGATAGCATGAGGGATTATTCCACTCTTAAATTTGATTCTACTCTACTGTTACTGCAGAGCATTGCATCCAATTCAATCTCCCATGTTTAAATAAAGTTACTTGTTGCTGAAGACTCTCCAGAGGCCTCCCTGCTGTGGGATTTGTAATCCAGCCCCCACTAAAAATAGTGGAGAAATCCTCCAGGTTTAAGGGTGATGCAAGATGAAGGAGGAAGCGATGTGTTATGTGCCTGTTTCCAACGTGCATCTATAAACTACATTATATTGCCACACATAATTTTTCCAAATTGGAAAATGTCGTCGGCTGAGCGAAATTCCCAAATCTTGTGCCTGTCAGTCAGTTTCTTGTACCACCCCCTGTTCTTACAAGGTTAGCGTATGAAATCCTTGAGCCTCATCTGGGCTTTCCTGTTCTTCCCACGTAGAAGGGCGTTGCTTATTGCGTGCTGCAGCTCGGAGCTTTGGTTGAGGGTAACCATCGCGGACCCTAGCGCTGCAGTGCTTGTATTTCTGCGTGGCTTTTCTCTATTTCTTATTCAGATATATATGTAATAAGAGCAGATTACGTCCTACGGACTGTCTTTGCAATAGATGGCTTGCTTTGTGTACAGCCTTGCGTATAATGAAGTAGAGTTAATATACGCTTTAAAAAAAATACTATTTTTCTATTTGATTATGATTAATATTTCTAAAGTGGAAAGTATTTAATTTCAGAAAAAATCGCGGGAACCCATGTTATCAACATGACTGAGAACCGAGATATTTAAGATTTCCTGCATGTACTGATTTTAGCTTGAAAGTGTCTTGACTAATCCTCCATTATGATGATTATAAAATGTCTACATCTGCTTCACCCTTTCTCTATCAATTTTATATTTAAAACTTGATATAATTTGTTAGTGTAGTAGAGCTGAATCACAGTCTAGAATGGAATTTACGATTTTTGCTGGAGCGAGTGAAATTTGATATAAGATTCTAAGGAAAGCTACTTACAGCCCAATTGCAGTATAATCACATCACTTTAAATTCGTGTGAGAAAATGTTACAGTAATCTTCAATATAGTGATATAAAATTATTTCTTGGGATTCTAAGAATAAAATGCTGTCATTATGTTAAGAAATGCTTAGAGTCAATGCTTAGACAGCTTATATAAAATAAATATGGAGGGGGGAGATATGATGAACACTTTGGTTGTATGAACTTAATGCCTCAAAGAGGAAGGTATAAGAGAAACATTCATATGGCAAAACCAGTTCTGTATTTATGCATTTTTTTTTTCCCCTCAGAAAAACCTGTTAAAATACTCATTGCAGCAGTTAAAAACAAACCATTCAGGGCAAAAGGATACTCAAACAGAGGTGTGAAGTTAGTTGTCTTATACCCCTGCTGAGGGGGAGTTAAAGAAGCGCCCTTAATACTGACTTTGGTGTGTTAGGGCAGGAGGGACGTGGTGCTGCTCTCCCTCAGGACCTCGCTGGCTTTCAGGTCCCCAGCGCGCCAGAGGACGCCTGTCCCCGAGTGAGGCACAAGCTAGCGGCCTTCAGTCACGGCACCACATGCTGGCATCCGTGCTCCTGTCCCAGCCCTTGAGATGCGCGGGAAGGCAGGTTGGAGGGGCAGCTCCAGAATCAGGTCCACAGATTGGGGCTGAGGTCTTTCGTGCAAGTTATTTTGCAGTGCCGCGTACGCGTTGAGGCCATTCTGAGAGGCTGCTGATCTCGGTGAATGTCATGGAGAGCAGAGAGATTTCCACCCCCTCACAGGGCTGTGGAAAGGGAGCAATTGTGCTTTACCCTCGCTTCGGTTCCTGAGAGCTGTTGTGGAAGAAAGCATAGTTTAACTGCCATCTGTCCTCTGATGTCATCAGAAATAAGGTCTTATGTACAATGTGAGCAGTTTAGATAAATGTAATGTGTAAAATACATACATACATTGAGTGGATGCTGTGAAACTGCATATTTGATAAGACCTTTCTCATGTGGAATCTAAATTGCTGCAAAGTTGTAGGAAAATAAATGTACACAAGAGACCTAGCCATATAAGTTCTTCTGCATTTTAGCAATATATTCCTTCCGTGACATTTATGTCTCATCTGGTTTATTCCAGCGACAAGTACATGCTAATGAGAGTGATCACAAAAATAATTTCGTAGTTCATCACCACGAACAACTCTAGGTTAAAAAGCAAAGAAAGAACACATGTTCTTTAAATATTCATATATTTTTAAAGAAATACTTAAACTACAGTGGCCTCTCCTTGGCTTTGTTACTGAATGTGTTTATCTTAACATTTGGTCTCTGCCCGTATTTTCTGCTTCAGGTGCCAACAGGGTGTGATGATAGCGAATGAACTTCAGAACTGTTTGAAGTAACATCTGTAGATCTTGTGGAATCTTTTTTATGTGAAACTTAGTGGGTTGGTCTAAGTTTGGTATTTGTATTAGCCTTCTACAGAGGAAAATTAGTCTTAGTACATGTAGGTGGATGCAGAGATATACCCAGCATCCATGTTTGAGTCTCCATTTTACCACCTCTGAAGTCAAGGTGGGCAGAATGGAAAAATCCATTCTTGCCTACAAAGAGCCAAAATGGTAAATTGAAACTCTTGGAACATGTGACAGCAAAACATTTGTATGTTTGTCTTGGAGAGAACTTTCAAGATTCAGACTGATTTTGTAACACCTTAATCTTGTATAAATATTAGGGCCAGGGCTGTGCTTTGGACCACCTTTTAATATTTATGCATTTAAATATGGAATAAGTAGCATTAAAAACCTGGCATATACTGAATTGCCTTGACTGTCAGTCAACAAAATAATAATACTGTGCATATTCATACAAAGTTACTTCTTGCATATAAAAACTTTTATAGACTGTATCCTTCTTAAGAGATCTGAAAATGTCTAACATGAGACCATTAAATATTCCTTTCATTACTGTTCCTAAGACTCGCACAGTATCACACTTGGCAAAATATCATTCAGTTACTGCTTTTGGCCATGGAATTCACTGAAGGAGTTCATATTAAAGAGTTTGGCTGGAATTAGGGAGATTAAGTCAGTGCTTTTTATTGTTATTGTCGAAGTTTTTATTTGCTGGCTGAAAGCTTTTAAAGTAACTTCAAATATTTTCATTCTAATCGCTTTCCTAAAACTTTTAAATCTGTACTATCTGCAAACAGTGTGTCTGATGGAGATTTGAGGATATAGGAATAAAATATAAATGTCTATTTTTCCTTAGGATCTTGCTCAAGTATTTTATCCCACAGATTTTTTTGACTCTCAGCAAAGAGTAGAGAATGTGTGTGTATACATATAGACACGCATAGGCACACGTATATAACATATATTTAACAATTAGTGTGGCAGATGTTTAAGACTTAAAAATTGGAATCCGAACGGTCCCCTGAATTAAAGGCTTTTAAGATTTTAGGTATCAAAAGACTGTCAAATGTATGATTGTACAGACACTTATGTACGGATTCAATAATTAATGAGCCGCTAATGAAATTATTCATTTGAATAAAATTCAGCATTGGGGATGCGACTGCAAAACTGGGTGCTTAAATATATTTATTTTAACACTTATTTTACCATTTATTTTGTGCTCCTGCCTGCTGTTGGGTAGTTGCTCATTAGCGATGCGTTCTTAAGCAAATTAAGCTTTCTGGTGTGAAACTCCCTATAGGAACTCCTTTTGTTTTCAACGGGGCCTGTGTTTCCTCCTGATTATTGCAGGGTCCTGATACGATGTGTTAGAAAATCCTGATGTGGAAGAAACAGAGAGAAGTAACTGTCGTGTAGGAAGTTCTGGTGGCCAAAGTCATTACAACTAACACTTCCCGGGTAGATTTTCACATGTACACGAAGATCTTTCCTAGAGAATTTGTAGGCAGAACTAGCAGGAAATGAACCTGCTTCCAGAAGATACTGTCTACCGAAAATAAGAATAATACTGTAATACGTCTCAGAAAGCTGATTTCTACCATACTATCCTATAATAATCACTTATCGTAAATTTGCTGTAAGAATGTGAATGGAAAGGCTCAAGTGTAAACTTGGTGTATATAATACATGTTACTTAGTGGTCCAGGACTTCATAAAATTCTTCAAAAATTGTCTCTTTTGATGACAAAAGCATTGTCTCTGTGCATGTATCTATGCCCTTGTGTGTCCACGCACATAGTGGTTTGATCTTTGATGTAACTGGGGTACATTATCTGCTTACTGACATTTGGTCAAAGGCTGACCCAAACGGGCGGCCTTTTGATGGCATCTGGTCCAGCTCTCCATCTCCTTTATACTCAGTGAGTCAATCCTCAACCTCCAACAGCTGCATGTTGCCTATGGTAAAAAATACTCCTTGCATCTGGGAGTGCGGGCTCTTTCTTCCAAAATGTTAGCATCCTGCCAGGGGAGCACTGAAATTTCTATGGGGAGCTGTGTAGTGTCAAAATTGAGGATACCATTTTGCATTCATTCTGAGATAAAATTACTTCTTTCTTCACAAGGTTTTAAAATTCATGTTTTAAAAGATGCTTCATTCACTTATAATGATATAAATGCCTCACAACTTCAGTGGTATTGCATCCGTGAACCAGCTACTAAAATCTGCCTCATTGTTTCTAGTAGCAAAAATAAAATAGAATACTTGTATTTTATAAAATAATATGAATACCACCTACTGCTTCTGAGGTATTGAAGCTGTCATGAAGGACTTGCTCTTCCAGAAAAGAACACTCTGCTCCTGCTATGAACACATCATACTTAAAAGTAAAGCCTCTACAGAGATTAGCTGGATATCCATCTAGAACAGAAATGATTGGAGAATTCTCGTGTTCTTTTTATGTTCATTGAGAAAATAAATTGTGTTTCCTGATGAGAAATAAACAATATTTAATTTAATACATCTGATGAGGACACTGCTGTTCATAGACTGATAGTTGATACTATTTAAAAAAAAAAAAAAAAAAAAGGAAAAGGCCCCGTCTCCCAGCCCTCCTCCCACTCCATCTACTTGGGTTGCCAGAATAATTTTAGTGTATATTGTTTTGTTTGGAGTAATCAGGCTGAAGTAGCATTAGTCCAGCTTCTCATCTTTTAATTACAGACAGTTTATTGTCTATGCTGTCCCACTTTCTGCATGGTTCCCCACCAGCCAGCTAGGCTTAGCAATCTCCATTAATTTAATTTGGCATTTCATTCAATCAGACAGGCTGTGAACATGATGAATTTTTTTTTTTTTTTAAAATAACACAATGCACATTCTTAATTGATGTCCTTATCAGACATTGTATTTGCCAGAGCTGTAATTATTGGTCAGGCAGCAAAATCAAATCTGCCCAAATGCAGTGAAGATGTTCTCCAGTGAAATTATTAAGATACAGTACTTAGACCTGCAAAGTAATTTAGTTTTGGTCTGTAATTACATCTTTTGGGATCGTTATCTTTCTTTTTACTCATAAGGATAGTGTAACCTCAGAGGAATTAATTTGCCAAATATGAAGATAGATCTGAGATCCTTGCCATAATATATATTTGTGCAAGTAGATATTATTCTATGTAAAAAATATGACTATTCTTGCACTGTAAAATAATGATTTTATTAATGGCCATATTTTAAAAAATATGGATTCTAATTGTATTGCAGAAATACTGGAAATGTGATCAGTTGAGGCTGCCATTTTCTATAAGCAATAAATTGGCATCAGAAATGATAGAATTTGGATGTGTAACTATCTAAAATACATACGCAAGCGGATACGTAGTGCTGTGCCAGAACTAGTTTAGAGCTTGTTCTGCAGGCAGTAGTTCAGCATCAAGTCAGTGAGAATTTTGTCTGGAGATAATTATCCCAAGAAACTTTAAATGCGTATTTTGACTGAACATGAACTAAAAATTATGAAAGGACTGTTAGTGCCATGATAACTAAGTCTGAATTCTGTTTTGTAGTAAGGGTTGGGATAGGGCTTTCTTTAATTAAAAGAAAAAGGGGGGGGGGGGGATTCTGCAATAACTCTATTAATTTTTTTATTTATTCTCAGATATATGATATGTAGTCTTTGAGTACAGAATTGCCATCATTCCTTTTAAGCAAAATGTAAGTCTCTGGATTAGTTATGAGAAGATGATAAAAAGTGTTTGATTCCTCTTCTGGATATATTTTGGTTGAATTTTTCATTTATTCATTTATTCAGATTCCATGGTTTTGATGGTATTCTATGCTAGAACAACAGCCCTTCCAATGATTTCTTCTTCCTTGTGGTTCCACTATTAAATTAAGCAGATATATTATAAAAAGAATTATTTAGAAAATCTAATGTATTTGCCTGATGAATCTAATGTTACTGTTGAGCATTAAAGTACTAGTATTTTAAAAATTCATTTTTGTTCCATTGAGATGCTCAGATAAAAGTCTGGGCTCCTCTACGTCTGGTTTTAAGTTACTGACGTATTTCTGTATTTGCACTTTTTAGGAAATGAATAGTGGGTGTGAGTTCTAATGTTTTTCATATTAGACTTGCACCATAATTGAGTCGATCTAAAGACAGAAATGTAGAAAGTTGTAATAAATACTAATGACTGAATGTTGTAAGTAAAATAATTTCTATATTAAAATCAGTAGCAAAATTCCCATTAACTCTTATAGGTTCAAAATGTTTTTCTGTGTGTCCATAGCACCTTCAAAATTAGTTATTGGCTTTACTTTTTATGCTTTTTTTTAATATTATGGTTTTGTGGTGTAAACTTCTCTTTTGCTTGTTTATTTCTTGCTGTGGCTTTTGACTCATCACAGTTGCAAAAGAAGAGCCCAAACAGTAGCCGCTGTTTAACCTTTCGAGATTTTCTGAAGATTATTTTTCAGTAGGAATTCAGACTCTGGACATTTAATCACTGATTTTTATCCCAGACTGCCAAGGTTTTCTGTGACGTTCATCGTATCAGACTTCCTTCGTAAAACAACTGTTCACTAGTCTCAGCTTTCTCAACCAACCAGTTTTTAGGCTCTGGTGAGCGCACAGGGTAGCCTGAGACCCCGCACAGCGTTGTGCCGTGCTGGTTCAAAGTGGCTAACCCCTTGATTTGCAGACAGGTACCGTAACTTCTGGCCCAGGAGGTTTGGTCTATGAAAACACACAGTTTGTGCAAGTGGGGCTGTGATACAGTTTTTATATCCCCCATCCTGGGCAGGACTTGATTTGGTCTTCATTAGGGCACGTGCTGGGGAAGGAATAGAGGGCATGAGTTTTCCCTTAGCATTGCAGATATACACCCTTCCTAGAAAAGATGCATAAGGCTAGATGTTGGGCTTCAGGGTTGGTGGTCAAAGCTAAGAGAAGAGCTTCAACAAGCTAATTTAGAAACAGTCAATTTCCTTTATACAAGGTATTAGTAAGCAAACATCCAGTCTCTCTCATTACAGCCTTCATGTCGGTTCTTACGGATGTCAGCAGGACCAAGATTCAAGTGGCCTTGCAACATAAAAGAGTAGAGGACTGAACTGTCGTAGTTTTAATGCAATGATTTTCATGAAGAATGCAAGCCGTGATTCACAAGCTCAGAAGAGGTTTTGTTTGTTTGCGATCCATCTCATGGAATCAGCATACGCATGTGGTTTCTGTTGGTTTGCTGTGGCAGTAAGTTGTGGTACTTGTGCTTAATATATTTATCAAAACTTAAGATGGAGTTTGTTGAACTCATGAAATCAAAGGAAGCAAACAGTAGTTTGTAATGCAATGGTATGTGTTGCCAAAGGAAGCTGAAATATTTCATTCTTTCATAGTTAGAAGCGAGGGTGATCCAAGATCTTTAGATGCAGAAGTTTATGCAAAACCTGCTAAGTGCTATGGCTAAGTAATTTGCAAAGCATCCCAATGCCAGCACGGAACAAAAAGACAGCTGGACTAGGTGCTACTTCTTACTGTCTTTCTGTCCCAGGGAAATCCAAGAGGTGGGATCCCACAGGAGTATACGCGGGCAGAGCAATTTGCTGGATCTCACCTTGAATTGGAATGGCTGCTGTCAGCTATAGGAATGCTTCAGGATGTTTGAAGGGTCTGAGCAAGGAATCCTTTAGAAAATAAATGGGGAAAAATGTTGACTGCAACAAGAGTCATTTCACAAAAAACATCTTTCCTGAATTATTTTATTAAAATAGACAAGAACCCCTTGTTCTATTTAGAATGATTTATAACTGTTCCCAGCTGATCACAAAGTGTTTCTAAATTAAAAGCCATTAATTATTGCCTTATATAGATACAAAGATATGTAAGAAGTGCTTTGTAATTCCAGCTCTGCACTTCAGGTGAGAGCTTTTTAAATTACTTGGACCATTGGAGCCACCTGCTTGACTAAATGCTGAGGGCCCTGTGTTTCAGTACTCATCAGTGCATTGCAGTGTTAACATTGTTACTGATTTTTCTCATTTCTCCAGGGCAAATACTAATTAATGGATACAATTCACAGCTGATTAGCTGTAGTTTCTTCAGTAATTACATTCGCAGACTAACTGTTCAGAAGAGGATTTCTAACCCAGTTCTTATTTCACTCTAAGCTTAATTTGTTTTTTGAATTGTTTAGGTCCTTAAGATAATAACCATTTTATTTTCTTTTGTTGTTATAGGTACCATTAGATAATAAGGAAGTTTAATCTTAGAAATACTCACTGATAATTGTTGTGTGCCTTCAATGGATTTCTAATTCAGAGACAAAAACTAAATTTAAATAATATTAGTTATGATCCATACTAGCAAAAGCCTAAATACGCCAGGTTCTGACATCAGTGCCTGAGTCACACACAATAGGCTCTTAAATACTGTAGCTCAAGAACAGAATGAATCTAAGGATATCTACTTGTAACTTTTAGCTTTGACATTGCTCGTTACATCATTTGCTTCCACAGCCTTAATAAAACGGAAAATTATGTTGTCACTTTCGCCTTTGTTTTACTTTAATAAAACAAAAAGGAAGAAAACCACTTGGCAATCAGAACAGCAGTAGCTGTGGGGTGAGGAATACGTGTAGATCAAAACAATGCAGAATTTTACTCTTCAAGGTAAAAATCAGCTGCATTTCCATTTTAAGGCACTGGAGCCCCTAGGATGCTAAGCTCATTAAAATAGGATAGGGTTCCCACTTATTTATCCAATGTTAGAGCTATACGTGCCTATTGTACTGTTGCACTTAGGTATACTTTGAAAACCTGATTTCATTTTTTCTGTTACCGTAGAAAGAGCAGCTCTATTGGAGCCATTTGAGTTTTTGATGTAAATCCTTCTTAGTTTGCCACTAACTGACATGAAAAAAATCTATCCTGTTGATCTCACTGTTGAGCTGAAGTACTATGTCTTTGTACAACACATCCACACTCACAAATCCTTATGTGCCAAAACAGTAATTTGAATGTGCAATTTTATTTGAATTTTTTAATCTCCAAAAATGGGTGACATCTGGGCTTTTAAAAAATGGATGACATTACTTGAGTATCTGCATAGCTGGGGATAACAGAGTTTTAATAGCTATGAGGCAGCCTACATATTGTGTTAAGGCCTCTGTTGCTAAACATGTGTTATAGGTTGAAAGATTCAGCATGTTAAGTGCACAAATGGAATTTCATACTTCAGAATGAGGAATCTCATCTCATATTCCTTCCTCCCCATGATTGTCTTCTGATTTTGTTGATGTCCTGCTTAGTCAATCAGAAAATTCATCAGGTACATGAGGCTCCAATTCCATCTTCCTTTTTTCATGCTCTATCACTATAATTTCCTTCTCTTCTCCCCCCCCCCGCCTTCTTTAACTTTTGGTCTTATTTTCAGAAATGGATGTTGGAGTTTTCAGGGAAAGAGCCTTTCTTGGAAGGATCACTCTGGCTTCTCCGCTGCTCTAGGATGCTGGAGGAACGGGAGAGAGTCAGGGTCTGAAACACTTCCCTGCTAAAAACAGTCCGGCAGCAAGTACTGCAGTAGCGCATTGTGCTGGGGCAAAGGGGTTTTCCTTTCAGGACAGGTTCAGCTGCTCTGAAAGCACAACAGGGTTTCCTGCTTGGAAAGAGCAATCTGTGCAAGTGTATGGTTGCCCATCCTCATGCACTTGTTGCAGAGCTTGTGCTGCTGCTGGTGGTGTTTGCTGTTGTGGTTTGGCGGGGGCCAGGTCCACCAAGATCTGGCAAGATAAAACAAAGCCTTCCTCAAAACATTTGCTTTACAGAACTCGAAAATGGGAGCTCGGGCAGGAATGCTTAGTGTGGCTTTAGCAGCAGTGATGTGGCAGGGCACTGCAGGGACAGTGCAGGGACTGTTCTCTCATTTGATACTCTTCGCAGTGTGCGCTGTGCCCGATAATAGAAATGTGAAAATGTGAAAGCCTGTGATTTAATGTTTTGGTGGTAGTTGCATGACGTGTGTGGTGTCTGTTCCTTGAAGCAAAGACTGTAGACGCCTGCCTGCTCCAGGACCACAGGCAGAAATAGTTACCAGGCTACCTGCTTTTTGGAGGTGCTGTTTAAGGGAATAAGGCACACTAAGTGCCAATTAACCAAACGCTGATAATCTCTTTCTGTTCTGTGCTCAGTCTGTAAAAGAAAAAGTACTTATCTTCTTCAACAAATGTTCATACTTGTGAATTTGGAGGAAATGACTCTATGGCATCCGAGAGGATCCTTTCAGGTGGCCCGTGTTTGAGATGAGTTGCACCTCAGTGGGAGCAAGCGGGCAGGTGGCCCGCTGCACCCTGGGTAGATCTCAGGGTCTCAGTGTGATACGGTTTCTCTGATTTGCAAAACCTTCTGGTGTTAACGTTCACTGGGGCGTGGGAGCTCAACTGGAATGAAGGATAGACAAAGGGAGATTGTTTGGCTTTTTAATTTTGTAGAAAGAATGGGATTTTAAGAACAACGCTGCAGATTCTCATTCTTCCCCTTATTGACCTTCATCTCTTTAAAACAAGGTCTACTTAGAATAGTAATACGCCAGCTACTTCTACCTGCAGCAATCCTCCGGATCAGGATCATCTGTAGAAGTATTATAACGTGTGTCAGGAAAGATGTAGTAGAGTCTAAATGTCTTTTCTGGAGAATAGTCTCTAACGGACAGTTAATTTCCAAAGTCACCTCTAGGTCTGCGGGGTGGCTTTGCTACACGGACAAAGAAAGTTGAAGAGCTACACTTGGATGTCTTCCAGAGTATGTAAAGATAATAATGTTGAATCCAATCTAGTTCTGACTTCAAAGAACATCTGCAAAATTACATCTTATCTGTTTGTTGTTTTGGTTTTGTTGTTTTTTTCCAACTTTTTCTATGCCAGTGACAGGGTAAAGAAAAGTTTATCGTGGCATGCGTTAAAATACAAATATTTATTTTTCTTTCAGTTTGGAAACAATAACAACTACATGAACATGGCAGAGGCAAACAATGCATTTCTTGCTGCAAATGAGGTAGATGTTTTTCTTTTTTATCTATGCTCATATTCTGCTGTTTGCTGTGATAATTTAACAGACTTTAAATGGATGAAGAGTGAAGTGCCGAATTTCTGTGTGTTTTATGGAGCACAAAATAAAGACTTTAATGAGAAAGAAAATAACCTGACAGCTCTCCATTACTAGTCAATTTAGCTGTCCATAAGGCTGTTACTTACATAGCATGTCAATAGAAATAAATCTGCTTTGTGTATGAAAAAATCATAAACAGAAGGAAACAAATAAAAAGCACAGTAGGTGTACACTTTGAAAGCAAGCTTAGTAATAGTCATTACTAGCTAATGTGCTAATTTCTGTTATAGATACAAACATTTGAATTTGGGTTCTTAATACTCATGTAAGTTAGAAAACCAAAGTCGACTTTATTGCCTGAAATGGAAACCCAGGGGCCGGGCTGATGGAGGCTGGCTGGGTTGTGGAGGTGATGTAGTTGATCACTGCCTTTGAGAATGGAAACAGGAGAAAGGTATGGCAACGGCAGTCGCCGTGTATTTCTTACAATGGTGCCGCCTTACAGCAGTTAATAGACTATCAACATGCTAATACTGACCCCAGCTCCAGACAGAAACACCTTTTGCTCAATCGCTAAAACCCAGCGGCTCTTATTCCAAAGGGGCGGACGGAAAGCGCAAGGTGCACTGTCTAGTAACGTGCATAGCAATATGGAGAAGAAGAACCTAAGTATTTATGCAGGCTGCATGCCATAAATGAGCTTCTCCACATGAGGAAAGGTTAGAAAACTGGGCAGCCTTGATTTTACGTGTTGTAAAGCGGGGATTCAGTCGCAGGTATTCTTGTGTACTTTTTAAAAAGTGATCTTGGAGAAAATAAGCAGAAAGGTGTAACAGTAAGTATGAGGGTTAGAATTAAGAGTCGTATTTTACGATCATTTGTACAATGGTCACCATCTCTTTTTACCCAGCAAGACTGCTTAGATAAGGGAATATTGTTTGGCTCTGGCTCCAGTGTTATTTGTGATAATGAACACAAACCCCATCTGTAATGACAACATGATGTTTCTTTCTGTAGAATTTCTTTCCTACATTTGAATCAAACATTGATGAAAGCTCTACTGCCAGCAGCTGTTCAGAGACAATTTAATTCCAGCTGTGATAATTCACCGTGTCAGACATTGGCTGTTATATGTTGATACAACAGTTCTCCAGATTTGCATTTTTATCAAAAGGAACAAATGTTTTGAACATTTCAGTACAGATGGCATTTAACCATGCACACGTTTTTTTTTAAAAAATGTGTAAGATATAAATATTTGAAAAGTTAATAACTTTAAAAAATGTGATTGGTAAGATAAATCCCACAAATGTTATACCATCTTTTGGTCATAACAGCACCTTTCTGCAATCCCAAATTGCATACTATTCAGGCTCTTTTTACAGACTGAATAGCCCAAGGATTTGGATTTAAAACTACTTCACAAAGGGGCTTGCTTTCTTCTTAGATTACATCTATTTTATCTTCAATCTTAGGTCCGTTATATGTTTTTTAAAAAAAAGATATATACATATTTGGACGAGTTGTATTGTGAGAATTAAATTCAAGTTTAAAAAACGTTAAGGTATTCATCAATTTACTCTCTCATTTGTACTAAGCTATAAATATTAAGATGAATGCTACTTTTCTAAGTAAAATATCGTATTATTATCTAGCTGTGTTATATATTTATACACCTGTCCTAGAGTTAGTTATTCTGTTAGATGGGGAAAAAAGATTCCGTTCTTATAATTACTACTATCTCATAAATATGTCAAGTAAAGAGAGGTTCAAATGTACTATAATAATACTGATTTCACTGAACCATTTTGCTTGAACAAGGAATAAAAATATGATGAAGTATTAGTGTTTGCATTAAAGCGTGAACCTAACTGCAATTACTGCATTACAATGTATTTAATTGTAGTGTTTTTACATTAACGTGAATGTAGCTTTCTCGCTGTGATTTTTGGGCCTGAGCACTGCTGAGCTAGAAGCCCATTTTATTCCTGTAAATAATGCCTTAAGAGTGTAATCCTAGAGCACATTCAGGCTTAGAAACCACACATTTGCTTTATGTTTTCTGTCTCTATGTCATGATTACTACGACCCATTTTTAAAGCACCTTAAATATTTATTGAAATAATATTTCAAGTGTTAATTACAGTGGTAATGAAAACAGCCAAATGCCACATATCAAGAATGAGTGTTTATTCGTATTGTTAATGTGATATGTTAGATTTCATTAAGCAGTAATGGGGTAGCAAATGAGTCACAAATTACAGTTGCATCTGTTACTAGACCACATTAGTGCCAAAATAACTGCAAATGCAGCCACAGGGTTATGTTCATTAGCCAACCACTTCTCCTGGCCAATCCGTCCTTTGTGTTTGTGAACTAAGGGGTCCACAGGAAGAAAAATTCACACCTTTTGTCATACAGCGGCGGGGAAGTCAAACGTCTCCCTAATCCAGAGAAACCCAGCTTTCACATCCAGAATTAAGTTACAGCCTCGCCGATGGAGCGAGGTGGGTAGAGTCTCAGCAGAGCCTGACGGTGCTGCAGACTGCAGCAGTCTGGGACCTCATCATTTCTGGTGTGAGACCAATAATGACAGCTGACAGGTTCTATATGCAAGCAGAGGTTTTTCCTGTGTTTCAGTTTCCATCTTCTCTCAAGCGGTTATTAATTTATATCATCATTAACAGTTTGAAGGATGACAATTTGCAGCAGTTAATGAGATCTTTCACTGAACATATCATTTTTAAATTAACTGGCATTAAGTCACTCTTTCAAACAATGTAAATAATACATAAAACAATCCCCNGAATCCTGAACTAATGCAAACAAACAAATCCCAGAGCAGCCTTGCATGTCCGAAACAAGACAAGAGTGCCTATTTTAGGATTGCCAACTGCCCAATTTGATCAAGACGGTCCTGGTTTCGGTAGGTTTGAAATGGCCTAATTTCAAGCACTGAATTTCTATTATTAAGTAGCAGTGGACCTGAAATAATAGATGAAAGTTCGTTTAACTCGCAAGAAATTTGAGTAAGCATAGCTCGTTTGTTTCCCAAATAAAAGTCAGCAATGTTGAAGCCAGATATAGACTCTACTTGAATAAAGATTATCTTTGACAGACACATGCACCCGTACAAACACGCACAAACCCTGAAGATAACTGGCAGTAAATGTTTTGCTCAAGGCATCTTAACAGGTGTTTAGTTCGTAACAAACCTGCTGTTCAAACAAAGCTGGCTTGCCTCAGAAAGCCCTGGAAGCTGCTGTAATCGCCCTCACTCTTTTATACGTCTCCCTCCTCCGTATTACAGCCCTCGTGCAAAAGGGTGCGTCGTACTTTTGGGACGGAAGAGAAAAGAAATGAAGACCAGAATTATAATAGTGCGTGTTTATTAGTGGATAAAAAGGAAAGAAAAGATGTGAAATGGTCAGTGCTGAATTAATGGGGTGTGTGTGCTGCAAAATTGTCGGTATTTTATGAAGCATGAGAATAATGTAAGCTGTTTGTGCTATTTTACTAACATATCAATAAAGTGGCAATTTGTTATACAGCCAAATCCAATGTAGCTGATATGCAGACTAACAACAAAGACAGATGTTGCTAATTAAGTACGCATTAAAAAACTGTTAATACTGATACTCCATTAAAGCCATATGATAATGAGACTTAAATCTTTAATCAGAATGATCCACAAACCCCTTCAGTGTATGAAACTTAAAAATTTGTTGCGTATAGAGTTTGCATTTGAGAACAAAACAAGATTTGGCGTGCAGGTCTGGAGGTGGTTGCTGAGAGCAGTGTGCCCTAACGTGGTTTGCCTTGTCCTGTCCTCTTCTAGCAGACGTTCCATACGCCGAGCCTTGGGGACGAGGAGTTTGAAATCCCACCTATTACCCCCCCGCCCGAGTCAGACCCTGCGCTGGGGATGGCAGATATACTGCTGCCCTTCCAGGGCCTCGGTGACCAGCTGCCTGCACAAGGAAATGAATTTACACCTCAGTTTCCCCCTCAGAGCTTGGATCTTCCCTCTATTACAATATCCCGAAATCTCGTGGAGCAAGACGGCATCATCCACAGCAATGGATTGCATATGGTAGGTGCGGTTCTATTGTCTGTCAAAGCACAGTAGTGTAGATTTGTGTCATCGATCAGTTTTAATTGATCTCTCAGAAGATCTGTATGATTTCTTGGTATTGTAGCCTGACAAGGCATTTGCCAATGTTCTGTGTCACATGCAGGCGTATTCTGTATGAATGATGACACGTGTTGTCAGTGTTACACAGCAAACAATAATATGTTATTATTCAGTTCCCTAAGGCAGTTGGCAAATGGTTAAGGGTTTAATATTGGTGGATTCAGCAAGATAAACATGGTTGTTAATGTACAGTGTGACGCTGTTCTGCGTGTGAACAGATCTCATGTGAAGAAGCAGTCAGGCTTTATAAACACAGAATTTTAATTTTGGGAATGGACTTGGAAGGCCATATCCGTTGGCATCGTGTGCATCCCAGGCGCTCCTAAAGTTCAAAAATATGTTATACAGTTGACACTGACATCAAGAGTTGAAAGACCATTGTGTTGTCCAGGGTGAACTAGGGCATTTAGAAGGAATTGCTTGTCTGCATTTCAAGTATAGGACCCACATCTGACAGGCATCAGGATATTTTGAAAGTGCGTTATTGAGAGTAGCTCGGAAAGGGAGCCAGACACAGTATGGCAGCAGTAAAAACCCATATAGTTCCCTATATTCTGTATATTCCATGGGCTAAATCTTTGTAAGCGAAAATGGATTTATTTTTTTTTTAAATTCGTAATAGAAGTGATAAGGATGTATTACCTTGACCATACTCAGAAATACAGGGCCATAAAAAGACTTTGTTCTGTCCAGTACTCTTGTTGACCCTAGCGGCTGGGGCAGGTTGGGCCTGTTCTCCTGCTCTTGGGCTGTTTCCGAGCCCTGCGGGATGGGGAGGGACGATCCAATCCGGGTGTGGGGAGGGGCTGAGTGACGGGGGACTGTTAGGCTAATTCCAGTGATCGTTCCTGTTAATTAGAACAATCAAAACCAAGGCTGTCTGGAGTCTTCCCCAGAATCTATACGCACTGTACGGCTGTGATCTCGGTGGGGGGGTATATGGGGCAGTTTCCACTTTTTGTTGTATTTCCCATTCAGCTCTGGGGGATCTCCCTGCCTGGTTTTCACTGAGCTTTGTGCAGCAACGCTCGTACTCACAGTGACGAGACACAGCTGCGAGTCACTTTATCATACTGAGCATTTTAAACTCAGTGGTTACAACTAGAATTAGTTTCTGTATTGCGTATTGAAGACAGAGTGAACGTTTAGCTTGAACAGATATTTTACATCAACTGTAATTTTTCTGATTAGCTGTTTTATATAGGACCTTTTGCTAAACTCGGTGTAGTGAAAATACAGATTTACTGCCGGACTGTAATAAAGGTCATCCTGTTGTCGTGTTATGATTTCATGTAAATCTTTTTTTCTTTTTTATTATTCTGGCAAGAGAAAATTAATTAAAGATTTACAAATTAACATGCACCAAATATTTCTCTGGAATTCTGCAGGCTGCTGGCTTCGTTACAAATTTTAATATTTCCTTGGAGGTCATGAAGAGTAGCTAGCACTAATACAGAATTAAGCACAAACTGTTCGCTATTTAGGAGGTAGAGAATTCAGTAATTCCATAGATACAAAGCAGGGACTGCCTAAAACAGGCCTTGAAGGTTATGATACTTCTCAGATCCCATTTTGCGTGGGATTTTGTATGCACTGCCATGTTGGGTGGCTACTAAAGAAAGATCAGATTAATAAAACCTGAGTTGGGTATGTTATCTGAAAGCTAAAGTAATGGGGGTGTGTGTACACTGAATACAATGAAACTTGCTCAGAAATATGTAATAAATATCATGGACTGGGTCAGTGTTGTGGTACGGGTATGAGTATCCCCTCAGTGCTGTCAACCAGTTTGTGACCTGGCCCAGTTTTGCCTTGTAATTTTGCATCCTTTCACTGAATGTGGTTCTTCCACGAGCAAACGCCGTCACCTTAGCAGTTCCAGCCGGAAGAGGCCTCCTGGTTAGATATCTCTTCTCTCACCTCTTCTTGCACTGGATGAGAGGCTTTACATCTTTTCCTTTTTTCCTAGACTGTGTAATGTAGAAATTAATGGCATAGTTTACATTGACTTCAGCGGTAAGAATTTGTTCCCGTATAGGTCAAAGAGAAGATCAAGAGAAGCTCATGCCTTCTTAGCCCAGTAGGCCAGTGGTATTTTCAAGGGCGATTGCCAGTTCAAAGCTGTGGTTGGGAACTCGTGTGTAGTTTTGCTACAGAGAATTGGTGAGGAATTGTGTGATTTGATATGGAGGAGCCACATAGGGAGGTTCGTGTGCCAGACACTTCCCCACAACTGCTTGGTTTGTTGGACGGAGCGGCCCCTGCCATTGTATTTTAGCCAGTACCCTTTTTCTCTTCTGCTTGTGAATGCTGGGTAGCTTCAAGAAGTTTAAAAATATTAACAGAGGGTCCTTGCACAGGTTTCCCCTGAACACACATAAGCTCTATAGTACTCAAATTTTCCAGCAGTTAATCTGTATTTCAAAAATAGAAAATGAAAACATTATATCATATTTTATTTGAAAAATGTGCACTTTATTAAACTGGTAAATATTTATTAATAATATTAGAATTCATCTTTAAATTAGACATTTCGTGAATTACCTTGCCTTGGAGCTATAAAAACTTTATTGCAGCAATAAAAAAAATGTAAAGGAGGCATTTTGACTATGAAATTTCATTTCATGGTCAATTGAATTTACTATATCTGAAAGAACTAAAGATGGGGTTGTAAAATAATTATGATGTTCGTATACACTTACAGAACAGTGTTCTTATCCAGCGATATTAGGATAGTCTTATTTTAAAGGCTGTATTAATAGTGTATTGCTAATCACTAAAGCTTCTTTAGCTAAATACAAACTTAAATTATTTTAATATGAACTGCATTGAGTTTATTGGTTATCTTGTGAAGCATTAGAGAGCTTTACTGTAAGCAATATTTAATTTAGATAAATGTAGTCCTACCCTATTGAAAAGTCCGGTAGAAGAATTTCACCTTGAAGAAATGTCATGAGATTTTAAATCACAAATGTTGAAAAACTAAAATGGGCTTGGACAGAATTATGATTAATACTGTGTGTCTTTGGCTTTTTTCTATGTACTACCTGACATGTTCACCTATAAACTTGAATGCAGAATCGCCAGAGGCATGGTTAAAAATAGGTTATGTCAAGGTTTTCCTATGTCTCCCTTAGGGTATGGAGTTGGCTAGCTACTTTGTAATACTTCTGCAAGTATCTCACATATTTCCCACAGGAAGACCAAAAAAAAAAAAAAAAAAAAAATAATTCTTTTTTTAATGTATTTTTTATTTATTT
>VYXH01003460.1:943389-997961 GCA_013397275.1 Burhinus bistriatus
ACAAAAAAAAAAAAAAAAAAGAAATCATTCTCTTTTTAATGTATTCTTTATGTATTACTATTATGAAAAAAATCATTCATGGTGCAAGAAAGATATTTAATCTCAGCATAAATGTGACCTAGCAATTATTAAAAGATCATATTGATGAGTTAACAATTGTTCATACTATTAAGATGTACATACTATGGAAAGAGTGATTATTTGTCACAATGCGCATTAGCTTCATTATTATTGGCGACAAACACAACATATTTATCTTACTTAACAGCATTTTTCTACATTTAAAAACAGACAACAGCAACAAAAGGAGAAGATAAAATGGAGGCAGTTTGATTATTTTTAATATTTTAATAATATGCAAATAAAATCCTGATGTTCAAAAACGAGTCACTGAAAAATGGAGTGCGGATGTACATTTGACTTCAAAGAACACATGGATTTACATGATGCAAATATTATCCCTATAAATACTTGAATATAAATAAGTGGAAATCAACAGCGATATCCTCATTAAAAATCAGCCCCCAATATTTTCTATTAATGCTGTTTTCTGTTGAGCTGCCCATAGAAGAATTATTTTAATCTGCAAACTGTGGCAATTCTATAAAACTACAACTTGTGCTCCTTGGGGTTCCTTTTTTTAACACCTCTCTATAATCTGCCCAGCCTGCTGAGTAGCATTGACATCAGTAGTACATCAATTTCAGAAAGTGGATTATTTTTACTAGACAGCTATTGTGACATATTGGGTCAGTCATAAATGAAAGATATTCATGCAAGCATGCAATACTTGTAATGAAGTCTCACTCTGACCTTCTGTATGATTGATTCTGTAATTTAGTTTTCTCAGGCAGTGCCTGAAATGAAATGAAATCATGTTGAACAAGTTTTGAATACCCACAGTGCACCAGGAGAAGAAAAATCTGCAGCCCCAGAGGCTTGAGAGAGAGCAGCTGAACGATTTATCTCCATGCTATTATAGCCTTTGCCAGCATTCAACATTTCTTTTTTTTTTTTTTTTTCTTATTTGGCTTAAGTACTTAATTCTGCAGGTAGCTGTAAATGGGAAAATAAAATGCTGTTCAGATTTAAAATGACAGGACAGGAGTATGTGCAGGGGACTGATAAAATATCTTGAATAGAACTGACCTTTCATGTAGCTGAAAGTTACTGGGGGATTCATCCTCATAATTACCATATAGATTATTTTTATTTCTTTCCTGCAATGAAACATTTCAGAGAGCAGTAGTGCTGATTGAATGAAAATTGAACTTGTTAACATTCTTTTCAGCTTAGCCTGTTGTACATAACAGAAGGTTAGCTTTGATGAATTTCAAAATTCTCTTTCTGATATCTAAGAAACAGACAGTAAAATAATTGTCTCTTTTCAGTCTGATTTTTTTTCTTTTATTCAAAAAGGTACAGATGTTACAAAAACAGACTGATAATTTTACATATATTGCTCCCTATATTACTTACGCTGCTAGAGAAATTGTGTTTCCTATTTGATGAAGATTTGAGCCTGTTTATATTTTATAATTGTTGCAGTGCTGTCAGTGCATTCAGGATTCCGCACAGATAAGGCTAATTCAGAGTGGAATACGCTCATCTTTAATTACATTACTACTAAGGAGTGGCACTGTGCTCAAATCAAAGACATGATGTGACTATTGCTTTTATTTCAAGAAGAGACTTTAAATAAACAGCTCAATGATGTGGCTTTAAAGAGCTGAGTTGCAAATTTGAGCTTATTAAAGGCTGCATACAACAGAAATATTATTAATGTTTCAGAACAGGGTGCCTCTTACTTAAAGGTCTACATCTTTTTTAGTAATTTGAACTCCCAAATTACTAATGAAATTTAAATGAATAGATGAATGGAAGATTGCAAGAATAAAAGCTAAAAAAGTTGCTTTAAAATTGGCAAAAGACACTACTCACCTGACTGCATGCCTCTAATTTGTATGTTTAATTTTCCTTTCCAAAGAAACTTACTTGTAAATCTCTCTTTTAATACCCAGTCTGTAATCTCCTATCGAGAGAGAATGGAGTAGGTTTTCAATTAATACAATGGTATAACAACATTGTTTAATGTGTTGCAGATGAAACAGTTATTTCATGGGTCATTAATGTGTTTAACGCCTGGAACGGTCTATTAAAACAAGCCCTTGTTATTGTTATGAACATGTTTATTGTCATCTTTAATACAAAACATAGAACTAATTTTAGAAGGTTGTAATTATTCATTTAGAGGAGTAGCAACTATTCTCACTAGAAAGAGAGATGATCTTCAGAGTTTTCTTATTTCTGTTTTTTCTTTGGTTACTATGGTGGATTACTAAACTCAAGTTTTAGATCAACAGTGTTAGTCTGGGTTATACTGGACCTTCCCAGCAGAAAGGGTACCTGTTGTTGCCATTGTTTTTAAGAATTTGTGGTACCAAGAAAAATTAATTTCAAAATTAAGTAATACCAAATTAAATGATGCTCTGGTGGCCCAGATCGGTGACATTTGGCCTTACACAGAACCTCTCAAATGGTGGCTGATGCTTTGTAAAATGAGACCTTTAGGACTCAGTTGGGATTTTGCAGCTCCGGTGCCCGCTATCAGCTCAGTGCTGTGACAGTCTGGTTCTTCCCGCCGATCTGAGCTCTCTGCTTTCCTGATGAACTTCCAAATCTTTACACAGTCTTTTTTTTTTTTTTTTGATTGGTGTATAGTTAAATATTTTCTTTTATGTCTCATGACGTAGTTGTGCATTTTTTAGTTACCTTTCAGAGAGCATGTGTGCCCAGCTCGTGGGGCCTCGGGGGAAGGTGGACAATGGGCTGGAAACCCTGGAGGCAACAGACAGCAGTCGCTTCTGCACAGAAGCTATGTGCTACGGCTTTAACATGGTATGAAGAGGGTGCTAGCCTGATGACGTACTAAATAATAGGGTTTTAATAGTGTGTAGATTTTCATGTCCTCAGTGACATTGTCATACTTGATGTGGATAATATAGTCACTTATCTGAGAGACGTGCTCTTCCCTCCTTTCTCATCGATACAGACACAATGAGCCATCTGTTAATGAGCTGTTAGGGCTGGAGAAGGAACCGTATTCTGGTGTTCTTTTCAAAAACAGGCAACTCCTAGTAACCGCAAGAAAGGACCTGTCCATAGGAAACAAAGTGGCAGCAGTTGCCAAAGTCACCTGTCTGAATAGCAGGTACTGCTGGTGCAAAAAAACCCCAACCAAAACAAAAAAAAAACCCCAAACCAAAAAAACCTCAAACCTAAAAAATGACACAAGTAGGTTATTACCTCTCCAGATACATGAGGGACTTCTGCACAAAGGAAGGGAAACACGGTAACATTGGCAGAAGAGTCTGGGAAAAAAAGATTGTGACTATTGTATATTAATACTGTCTAAATTAAGATCCATCAACTCCAGAAAATATTGTGAGGTGCCATATGCATACGTGGAAAATGATACACCCCACTGGGAAGGCTGTCAGGAATTGGAGCGGAAGCCGACTCTGTGATAGTCCTAAGAACTGAGCTCGGAAGGAACGTGGGTGTATATGACTGTGGACACCAGCTGTGCATTAGGCCTGGCCCGTGGCTTTAAACTATTCTGTATCCTAAGTTTAAACTCTAAAATCAGGTGTTGCTTTCTTAAGCCAGCCAAATGAGGCAGATGCTGCAGCTGGTCTGGATACGTTGTACCTGGCCAAAGGCTTTGTTGGGTCCAGCCACCTTCGTTCTTGGGTCGTTTGAAAACTTCCTTTGAAATTCCTGCTATTCTCTGCTGTTTCCACCTGTGTTTCTCCTTCGACAGCTTACCCACTACTCAGCTTCCACATCAAGTTCTCAGGCTATAAAGAAATGCTAAGTCTCTGTAGAGTTTTAAATTATTCTATGTTGTCAGGTAGCTGGAAAAAAAACCCCACCTGGCGCTGGTAATACACAAGATAATGAGACCTACTTTTCTGATTTGCTTTAAAAGCCAACAACAAACAAACAAAGGAAACCCAAACAAAAAACCCCACTCCCACCCCCCAACCCCAAAGAAAAATCCCCCCCCAACATGGCTACCAACACGTAACAATTTTTAAACAAACAAATGCCATGTAATCCCCAAGTCTGTCCCCCCCAGTTCCTTGCACGGTTTTTATTACCTTTGATAACGTTTGGTAGTTGTCGTGCTTCCTTGCCATCTCTCCCCACCTTGCTTGCTGCATAATAAGGACCTTTGAAGTCTGCGTTTGATTTGGTAGCTGAAGCACCTGAAGTTGCAGAGGTTGTAACAGAACTGCTAACAGCATTTGTCTGACGCTCTGGGACTTAATTTTAACTCTCCAGGGTTTGTTTGCAATGTGCCTTCGCTGTTTGCATACAGCAGACCTAAGCTTGTACTGCTAATTTGGAGAGAAGCGCCTCCTGCCAACAGACTCATCAGATCAGAGCCCAGATCTGCGATCTGAGTCACACACGCATTGTGATCATGCTGTTGGGTACCTTGTCCAAGAGGAGTGTGAGTCAATATGCTTTAAAGTATGGTAGATGTTTGGGGAGAAGAGAGTGGAGAATCTGTTTTTAAATGCCTCTACAAAATGGTGTAAAAATTAAATTATCAAGAAGTTGTGAATTAGGTGATGCTAAAGCATCAGTAGCGGCCACTGTGGATGGATGGAGGGCTATAGCAGCCCACGGCGCCGTCCGTCTGCAAGAGCAGAAGCCTTTCCAGGGCAGAAGGACTCAGCTGCAACCGAGGCAACCGAGAAGCATTACCCCTTCAGCCCACTTTGGGGGCTGCATGAGGAACCCACAGGGTCACAGTAAAGTAAACGGGTAAGAACAAAGTTCCCAAACAGCAAACGCTCCGTGCTAGGGTGACGGGGCACCTTGGGGGTAGGAATTCGAAGCATTTCAGAGAAAAGTCTTTGTCCCTTAGTTTGGTAGTTGTGTGATTTTGGCCTAGCTGTGAGCTTTTAGTATTTCTTCACCATGAAATGCAGCATTTTCTTAGAGATAGCTGAGCATGCTGTGCACGAGCTGGTACCAGGAGAGACGATAGAGCGGTGTTGCAGAGGTGCCTAGTCCTGGGACCCAGAGAGGTCGGTCTGGCAGGTGCCTGGGCTGGTTGGTCCTGTCCCTTGGCACCTCCTTGCTTGGAATTGCATCTCTGAGATGGTGCTGCACTGCCTGCCCTAGGTGTGCTCCTACTGCCTGACACCCGAATGTGGTTCCATAGAAGAAATGGTTTTAACTTGTGATGTGGTGGTCTCACAGCACTCTTACCACCCCCTGTAACAGGTCTGGCCACCTGCTCTGAAGGAAGCTCTGTGCTGTACAGGGCAGTATGAGTAACACCAGCCATGCGAAGGGTCACTGCAGATGTGGTTGCAGATCAGACTCCAAAGAAAAGCAAGGGACAGTAAATCAGAAAGATTCCAATAAAACATGTTAAACTAACTTGGAGGTTGCAGCTGTATAAGAAAATTCTGTCCTATAGCAGGAGATTAATTTTTAGAGACATCTGAGATTGCCGGAACAAAAGGAGATAGTTGCTCAGTTTTGAGGAATAAATCAGTGGGCCCTCATGTTTGTTGGTTTTGGTTTGGGTTTTTTTTCGCTTCCTGTCCCTTCTCTGGCTTACGGGCTCTGTGTGAACAGAAAAGAGTAATTTCTGATGTAGTGGGACTGAGGGAGCACACAGACCCGAGAAGTTGCGTATTCTTCATGTTCTTCAGGCAGCAGAGCATACATTAGCTTCCTGTCACCAACCGATCCAGCTGCGGACACCACTTTTTTCCAAACCGACATGTACTGTTTGTTGTAGCCTTTACTTGGGAATTAAATTAGGTAAGGTTTACTTTTCTAGAGAGACATGAAGCCAAACATGGGAGTTTTCTCATTGCCAGAGAAAAGAAGCTGCTGCTTGTAGTGGATCTTCTGATAACTGCAGTTTGACAGATCTATTACTGATGGCAGTATCTGGGAGGGGAGAGGAAGGACACTTCTTCAGTGGTGGCACTACCAAGTGCAACTGTTTTGTATTCTGTTAAGGAAGGGTTTAATCTCTGACAGAGAAAAGCATCCTGTTAGTTTGATTTGTTTTGATTGGCAGTGAGTTCCAATCTTGTAAAAATTTAGATTAATGGATTCTTTTATCTGTACTTTACTTGTGGAGAAAAAGAGTATTGAGGATTTCTTCTAGAGATATGCTGACTTGCCCAAAAGGAAAGGGAGTAATTTTCAGACAGGGACAACTGAGGATTTCACTCTTTACATTGAAGTGCATTTGCTTCAACTTAAATATATCCTTTAAAATATTACATCAGCTTATGTTACATTGACAGTGATGAATTCCTCAGGCAATAGAATATATAATGTTTTAAGTCAACTTTTGAAACCAGGGCACAGTGAGCATAACCATAAATGTTGGGTTTTGCATAGTTATTTTTGTTGGCAGATTTCTCACTTTCCTCAAAAAACGAGCTCATGCAATGTAGGGTCAGATCCCAGCCCTGCACCTTCCTGCAGGCACTTCCATGGGCTCAGTCCTGACATGGCTAGAAAGAGTATTACTGGAGGTTTTGCCTATATAAATGATTGAAGGCTGTAGACACAATATTTAATCAAGACTTCAATATTGCTCAAAATGTTCTAAAAAGTCATTTCCTAGTTATATTTTAAAATATCACGTTGAATGTTCCTAGAGATTAAAATTATATCAGGGTAGAAATCCAGGCTAAAACTACTGTATGCAAGTGCTTCTCAAAATGCAGGGTAAGTAGAAGTTAGGGCATCTCTCGATGTCATGGCTGGATGCATTTGTCTGTTAAAATAAAAACTAGCAGTATTACTAGCTGTATTAACTACTGGATGCTTAATGAGTTGATAATGGAAGAATGAACTGTCTTTTATTACTTTGATTTTTCCCTTAGTACTCAATGGTATGTTTCGCTTTCGCTGGCTTAGGTACAGTAATTGTTGAAAAACACCTTTGATAATACTGGATAAATTAACGCGTGGGAGTTCACACATTCCTTTTTTTTTTTTTTTTAAGTCTCATTACTCTGTTGTTTGCTTTCCAGTGGCTGTTGAGGAATTGATATTTTACCAGTTTTTGAGAACTTACACTTTTGTAAATCAAAGTAAAATAAGCTATATATTTGGCACATGCTGTGAGACTTGTGTCCTTTTGGCAATATGATTAAATATGACTTTGTGGGCATGACTGTCTAAATAGATGAGAATAGTTGAGAGTAGGATAGTTTGATGGACTGATACCCTTATGGTTCCTTTGATGAGGCCTTTTATGCATCTGATGCCGAGTATCTGCTACTGGAGCTGCGCAAGAGAGCGGTGACAGAAAGCCAATGTGCCTAGATACAGCCTAGATACACTCACCATAAATTGGTTTTGAGAAGGGGGAAACATTTTGGACCATATTTTGTTTTTTTTTAATCCATGTGTTTAATTGAAGAGACCAGAGTGGTGGCTGGCGTTCCCCTCAGTAAACATCTCTATCCCTTAGGTTTTTTGGGAGCACTCATGTAGAATAACAACAGGGAGACGTGAGACAAAGTCCTTTCAGTCTGCAGAGGAATCACACAAGTTATTTCTGTTTGGTTTTCCATTTCAAACATTATGTCCTTGTTTGATTGTCATGCTGAGGGAACCAGTGGTTGAGTTTTGCCTGACTTGGGTTAAAATCACTGAGTTTTGTGTAACTTCAATCCAAGCCTGTAAAGCAGATCAGGCTCCATCAAAACTTGATTCTGCCCGCTTGAGAAGGTCATGAATTTTTGTCAGAACTAATCTTTCATTTTTGCATAATGTTACAAAAATCCTGAATGCTCATAATACTTGTATATCACTTTTACTTGTGGTTCAGTTTATGTAAAATAGCTTGTGATATTCTCTAAAATTTTCACAGTATTCTCAGTGGATTATTTTGAATACATGAGCTTTTCAGTTTTCATGTAGTAATATAATTAGGATGTCATGCATGTTTTAGTGCATTTGTATTTCCATGCGTGCTCCTGATATAAGATGATTTTTGTTGTTAAACATTTCTTTCATAAACATTTTGTGCATAATCAAATGCTACTGATCCTTTTAGTTCAGTATTGGTCTTTGTAGTGTAAGGGGGGAAAAAAGAGTTAAGATAATTGATGGAAATTTTGTTTTCCTGATTGTATATTCCTCCTTAGAAGATTTTTGTTTGCTCAGGAGCTATATACAAATGCTGTGAACTTTAGTGTTGCTATTGACTAGTTCCCCTACCTTCTTGCTTCTTGCAAACCACCGTACAAACATAAAAAATGGTTTATGCTTCCTTGTCTGAAAGCTCTTCCGTAGGTACCATGGGTTCTTGATGCCCACAACAAAGTAAAAAATGGAATTCCCATCCCTTTCTTTGGGATTTTTTTTAATATTGATTAGCCATGTAACTTAAATTCAAAGTGCAGAAAACATAGTTTGTCATTATCATATGCACATACGATGTAAATGGTAAGAGATTGGAAATTATACAAAATATTTTCTTTTATATAATGTATCTTACCTGTTTAGTGCTAGATAGCCAGTTACAAAATGTTGTTTCAGCTTCTAGCTTTTACTGTAGCTTTTAAGATTGAAAAAAAAAAAAAAAACAACAAAAAAAACCCCAAACCGTCAAAAATTAGGAAAAGATACAGAAAAGAGAGACTGGAATTAAATAAGTGGATGTAAAAAACCACACAAGCGTCAAATAGTGTCAGAAAAAGGAACAGTTAAGAATTCATGGGCTTGTGTATAAAACTGGATTCTGGGTCAGTGCAAGTCAAGAGAATTTAGTCTCAATAAAATCATAGATGCAACTGAAATGACAAGACTTGTAGTAAATGGTTTGTAACCCATGTCATCACGTTCGTTGCCTGGGTGTAAAGACCAGAAAAGCCCATATTGTGTAACAATAAAGAGAGAACAAAAACTAGCCTTTTAGGTGTAGAACACCTCCAAGAAAGTACTGCCTGCAAAATAATGAAGAAAGTTAATTTATGTGAGAGAAGGTCATTCTGATGAACTCTACCTTTGCTTTACCAGCAGAGTTTTTCTTTGTGCAGTAATGTCTGTAAACTAAAATGAATGGAGTAATATGCAGAAAGTGATATCCTTTTACGAAAGACTGAATGACTTCCAGGTGCCACTGCCGATACAAGTCACAATCAAAATGACCCTATAGTTAACGGCAGTAAATTTTCACAGAAAGGCGCCCTGAAGCAAATGAGTATTTCAGCCAATAAGTCTGATGATTTGATCTTTCTGTATCAAGCACTCCACTTTTGGCACATGCAGTCATCTCTAAGGAGCTTCACCACTTTACTGAAAATATTAAAAGAATTCAAGAAGTAGGAAAAGCAGCGAGGTGGGGTATGGATGATGGCCATGGCTTGGAAGGCATGGGGAAAATGAGGGTGAGACCTAGTGTATAAGATCTGGCTGACGAGCTCGTGGGCTTAACGTCGTCTGTGTGGGATCCAGGTGCAATGCTACATGTACTTTTATGCTAAGAAGGATTTCTTTTTTCTATATAGGCTTCAGCAGAAAGACACATGAATGTCAAATTTGGAATTAATATGATTTGTTGCTATAGGGAAGCAGCGTGCTGCAGCACTTGTACGTAAGATGGATGAGGCAGGGTGTGCATCTTCTCTAACAAGTGAATTGCTTCTTTGTACGGCTGCACTTGTCCCATCCAAGAAAAGGTTTCCAGGAGCACAGGACCACTGTCTGCTGAGGGAAAGAGAAAGAGGAAAGTCACTTGGGCTAAACTTACTTCAGTGCTGACACAGATTTTTGAAAACTGGTTTGGGCTTATCCACACTTAATAAGAGAGCACTGGGAAGGTCACACTCCGTTGTGGAAGTCCGGTGGACTGTACGCTGGGCTCCCAGCGTTGCTGATTTGTTCTGTGTCATTTCATGAAGGATCATTGCACCTGCTGCTAATTGCAATGTAGGTTATTAATATGAAAAGAGTGTGCAAAATCTAATTTATTTGTCATGTTTCTAGCTGTTCAAACAATGGCTATGGATTAATCAGGTTGCTGAATCAATACGTGAGCTATTCTCTTCACTTATTAACTGTTTAAAAAAATCTTCTTTTCTGTTTAAATGTTCCTTCATTGTGTATTGATCCGTGTGTGGTTAAAAATAACAAAACTAAGTTGTTCATAGGCAGATTCCGGTTGACTTTATCTTCAGGGTCTCGCTTCTTTTTATTTACAAATGTGGTAAGTGTTGTGCAAACGTAGAAGAAGACATAGGTTGTGCCCTCAAGAAACAGTAGAAACAAGCCCATGTAAGCATCTGAGTTTCTGAGACACGAAGTAAAAGAAAAATAAAGTCGGTGACTGGCACCTAGCTTGCTACTTCCACATGTGTTTGATTGTTGGATTAGAGACAAAAATGTGTAGTTTTGTGTGGTACTTGTGAACAGGGATTTTTAGGAGTGATTAGGGTTCCTCGGACGGTTCTCCAGCGTGCTGGAGCGTCTGCACTTGAGACCTGGCAGGGCAGCGTGCTTTGTTTAAAACAACTTTCCAACCCCACTCAGACAGGATTGTTTTACATCTACTGCTGTTAGTAGTAACAGCTAAGAATAACTGAATGTCAGTACAGGAAGATGCTTTTCTCTCCAGATATGTATATCTCTATATCTCCCTGGTTTTGTTTGTGTTCTGTATTTGACAGCAGTTTGTGTCTTCTCAGTTGCAATGTTTTCCCTGTATCGTCAGTCAGCCAGTTTCCCTCTTGGTTTATGTGGGTATTTCACACCGCATCAAGCGAAGAAATGTTTAAAAATGAGGAAATGCAATTTTTATTCCACAAAAAAACCCCGCCCACAAGTGGGGAAGAAGTGAAGTCCGGGGCAAGTGTGGTAACTGTTGCTGCATTTAATTTATTAAAAATGCATTTTTAATTCCTTAAAAAGCAAGGAAACAAACTGCAAGTTGACAGTGTCAGTTCTGTAAGCCTGTGAAAATAACTTTACCTGATAATGCCGTGCGGTCACTGCTAATGACTAAATACTGTTTCAATCTCTTTTAGGACCAGAGTCACACACAAGTTTCCCAGTATCGCCAGGATCACTCTCTGATTATGAGATCTATTGTCCATATGACTGATGCTGCTCATTCGGGAATTATGCCTCCTTCGCAGCTAACCACCATTAACCAGTCTCAGCTAAGTGCGCAGCTGGGGCTAAATTTAGGAGGCACTAATTTGCCACACACTTCTCCCTCCCCTCCTGCAAGTAAATCAGCCACTCCTTCCCCATCCAGCTCGATAAATGAAGAAGATGCAGATGAATCAAACAGAGTAAGTTTATTCCATGCGCTGGAGTGAGTAAGCTTTACGTGTCTCTATGCTGTATTTTCATGAATGTGGCAGTATCATCTCAGCTGCAGCGTGGTCATATGAAATAAAAATGTTACAGTATAGGGGGATGTGATTCATTTGCTGTTTAGCTTCTTTACTTAAGAAGTTTCTGTAATATCTCCATAATAATGAATGTAAGAATATACATATATGTATTTGGTCTAATAACATTCATAATTTGTTTCAGATTTTATAGATCCGGTGAATCTTTACTCATCAACTTTGGTCGGTTTTGTCATTTTGGTATTCTCTGGAGTCATATAAAATATTGATGCATTTAGATAGAACTAAAATAAGCTTCCTCTAACTGAAAGTTTAGTTAATTTACATTTTGCTTTAAATAAATCTGTTATAAAAGGAAAATTTTATCAAAAAAATAAAGCACAAATGTTCTTATAGCAGTATATTTAAAGGGCCCAATTTAGACTGTTCGTGAAAGGCTTTCTCATTAAGTTAATGGAAATTGTGCATATGGAAAGATCATTGTACAGGATCCTCAAAATACCAAAGTGAAATGACTATCATAGAAGTATATTTAGAGCCACTTTATTGCCTTGCAGCAATAATGCGTGCATAGTTCAACAAAAGAGGGGATGGGACGGGAGGAGGGCACCGGGACCAGAGTTACCTGTAATGCTGGGTGCGCTGCGCTGGGGTTCCCCGTCCCCGGGGCAGGAGGGAGGTGTAGGTGTGGGGCCGGTGCCTGGCCTTAACGCCGAGCCTCCAGCGCTGCTGCACGGGCACCCGGCTGCAGGAGGAGTGGGGAAGGGAGGTGGGTGGTGGACGCAGCGGGCAGTCACTGCGGGTGGAGGGAAACTGCAGAGTTGCTGCTGCTTTTTGCCTGAAGGGTGGGGTTTTTAACCCCTGACCCGTCTCTAAGTCTGGGAATCAGCAAGTGCCTCCAAGCTCTTCTCTTTTGAGTCTCTACCGCTGAGATTACATCTTAATGGAAGAACATAGATTGCCTATTCAAAATACAGTATAGATTTAATCTTAATTTTTTTAAATGCAAATTAGCATTGGGGTGTACTTTTTTAGGTCAAGCTCGTAGGGTTGACTCTCTGAGCCATGCTTATAATGAGTGGTAACTATTCATGCATTTAGTTCCAGCAGATCTGATGAGATTAAGCTGAGACTAAGTACTATGTGGTAGGAGAAAGGCTTGCGCAACAGGACTCTCCAAAATGTTGCCTACATAGTAGTTTTGTCCACATATTATTAAGCCAGGCTGTTAATAATTTTTCAGAATTAATCTGATTTATTTCACGCATTTATTGACTGTTCTTGTTATTACTGTTTCTTAGGCTACTGGAGAAAAAAGAGCTGCCCCGGATTCTGGCAAGAAGCCCAAGACTCCAAAGAAGAAGAAAAAGAAAGATCCCAACGAGCCACAAAAGCCAGTGTCAGCATATGCCCTTTTCTTCAGGGATACACAAGCTGCAATTAAAGGGCAGAACCCGAATGCGACATTTGGAGAGGTTTCAAAAATAGTGGCATCTATGTGGGACAGTCTAGGAGAAGAACAAAAACAGGTAAAAAGTTGATGCAGGGTTGTCGGACAAGAAGTTAAATAGTAATCCTTGTAAAAAAATCCTCCTGCCTCTGCTCTGAGTGGACCACGCTACTTGCTGACGTAGACCTCTTACTGTGTAGAGCTAGATTGATTTTTGAACCTGCTGAAGACCTGGCATCTAAAAAGCATTTTGTTATAAGAGCCAGTAGGTAGTATTAAATGGCTGTATTTGTCTTTAAATTTTAAAGGGCAGTTTCTAAAGAAGCTTAGGTGATACTGTCCTAGAGTCCTGTTAAGACCATCTTTTGATGATTCCTATTTCAAAGCTCTTGTTTCCTATTAATCAGAAGTTAGAAAAGGGGAAGGTACAGCACATTTACTATTTCCCTTTGATCTGCCTTATGAATTTGTTACAAAGCGTGTTGATTTCCAACCTTTGAAGCCAATCCTCTGTGCCTCATTACGCTGTCGTGTGTGAAATGTTATCTCCAGCTCAAACTTGGTACAGAATGATGAGTTTTGTTCTTCCTTGAGGGTTGTTATTCGTTCTATACACATGTAACTCCTACACGGGGATTGAAGGGGAAAAAAAAATCCTTTGAGGCTGTTTGCCTGTTGATACTCCGTGCAGCTCCCAGTAACAGTTCATGGAAGCTGCGATGGAAGAGTAGATTCCCATATAGGACACCTTCTGGCAAGATATGAATGATTCTTGTTTGTGAAATACATTTGAAAACTTTTAGTCTGACCTAACAGATGGTGGTGAACGTGATTTAAAGGTGAACTATAAATTTACTGATCATTAAAAATACCTATTAATTCATTTTTGCCTAACCTTGTTTAACTCAATGGGATTCTCTCATACTGGGTTTGGAGAAAGTGAATTGTCCAAGCTCTATGAACCACCTGTTCTAAAGGTATATAAGATTTTTTTATATGTAGTTGAAATATTTGTTTAAAAAAAACAAATTCCCTAGGCATTTTTTGCTGTTTTATACTACTTCAGATACTTTTTAGCATCTGAAATACTCCGTGTCCTAATATCCCTGTTACTTAGAGCTGTTAAACTATCATTTCCTGGGGAGGTAAAGTGTGCGTAGGGAGTCAAGTTGTCAAACAGTTGGCTGCTCTAGCAGCTTTTTTTATTCACAATAAATCAACATAAATTGTGGTGCAAGTCCAGCGAGCAGACCTGAAAGTCTGTAATCACCTGTGAGAATATTTAGATATTTCAGGGAAGAAAAAGGACATATAACAGTAGAGTGTTTTCAGGGATTTTTTGTTTGTGTTTTTTGTTTCTTTGCAAGTGATTTTGAGAGCGTTGTGGCCAAAATGTCTTAATAATTGAAGGTGGTGAAATTGTGGTCTCTTTTAATAGGTATATAAAAGAAAAACTGAAGCTGCCAAAAAAGAATACCTAAAGGCACTTGCTGCCTATAGAGCAAGCCTTGTTTCGAAGGTAAGCCTAATAATGCCTTCATTAGCTTTTGGCAATGGTGTTTAAGTACTGGGGGGAGGTGTTAACACAAAATAAAAGTTGAATCCTAGGATTTCTGTAATACAGCTGTACAAGGTGTTGTGCTGCTGCTTGAACCCTGCTTAGTCTCTGAAAAAAAAAAAAAAAAAAATCATCTCTGTAATGGCACAGCAATGATTGCCAAACAATAACTTTGTAAATGTACATCTTCCATTATCTATGGACGCAAAATAATGCACTTCACTACAAAAGTAAAATTCAGTCATGAAAAATACACTGACCTTTTGACACTAACGTTTGCAAGCTATTTGCAGAGTTTTGTTTTTCCTCAAGTGCTACTTCTCGAAAGACAGACTTGCTTTGCGTGGAGCTGGAGAGCAGTTATTGTATGACAAAGCTTAAGTATTTCTTGCAGGTGAGGGGAAAAAAATGCGTGGTGGCTCTGAATTTGGAGAGTACTTACAAATGGACTAGCTGGCAGTGAGCCACATGGAGTATTTTAGCAGATCCTGAGTTAAAATAAAACTCCTGAAGAAAACAAAGCTGTGCTGTCTTATTTGAGAATTTACCTTTTTAACCGGCAGCACTACACTGGTGATAGATCTGTTGCATCTGAATAACATAAAAGGAAATATGCTTATGGCCATCTAAAATATGGGTAAAAATTAATCAAGGTGATTAATAATATTTCATAAAGATCAATTACAAAAATACCTTCGATCACAAGAAAGCAACAGAAGAAAGTGATATCTGACTCCTGAGAATATTTATTTGAATGTACATCTGCAGAGCATCAGTAAATCACACAAAAAGTTGCTGTGTATTTTAATTAATGATTAAAAATATAACAGCCGAAATTACACATAGGCGTTCTTGAAAGCTGGAAAATTTCTTCTTGTGTTGTGAAGCTGCCTTGTTCTGTTGTCTCTAGGACTTAGACAATATTCTCAAAGCCTTTAGTATCGCAATGCTGAATACAATGGCAGTTGGAATTTTAAATACCTTTGAGGGAATTTATTTTGTCGGTTTTAAGTTCCCTTTTCAAAAACATCAGAAATCATATTTTTTCCCAAAATCCATGCGACCTGGACTGCCGAGTAACTTGTGGGAAGACTGCGAGTGGAAATTATACTCTAAGTCCAGTATCCATCTCATCTCCTCTACCTTAAGACATCCTTGCTGTAGCTTTTTCATCTGAGGGGGATGCTGGGAGTAGGGGTGGAATAGACACTTCTGCAGCACAATTTGACACGTTCTAAGGTAAATGTCTAAAACACATTAGTTAATTGTGCTGGAAGAGACTTTTTCTCTCCATTGTCTTTATATAGGGATTCTAGGCAACTGTTCTACATGTCGTGTACAATGCAGAGGTGTAAAACTATGAAAGACGAATCCCCCCTTTGGTGCTTAAATATATCTAATTTAAGCATACACAATATTTATAAATTTACCTAAAAAACCTATGCCTTCAAAGGCACCAGAACACCTCATTTATTGCAGTAGGCCTCTTTGGACAGTATTTTCCCGCAGGTTTGCCTCATCAGAAACCTGCAGGACACTGGAAGTAGGCAGGATTCCCAAAGCAGGGCACTCCCTTCCAGTGGAGTCAGCTGGGTGCCTTGACAATGTTCTCTAAGCCTTTGTCTGTTGTAGATACCTGGGACTTGATGCCTTAAGTGTGAAGAACCGCAACAAGCAAATTAAAAAAGTTGTTTGAGAAGTTTCATTGTTTGTGCACTACTCTTCTGCCATGATAACTGGTGCGGGGGGGATATGCTTCTGCTCAGACTTGTCTCCCAAAGAACAGGGTTTTTTTGAAAACATAAATATAGGAAGTGTTGGGCCTTTTCTAGCTCTTTCAGCCACAAAATGTATGTGACGTCTGTGACTTTCTGGTGTTGAACAAGGGCACGGGTTAGTTTTTTGTCCCAGTAAGAACTGGAGGTACTGTATACTGAGACAGGTGAAGAGGTGATGTGGTGGATCGGTGATCTTTTTCAGATTGCTGATTGATCTTTTCTGATAGAAAACAAAAGATGAAAAAGTCTCTGTGGGTAGCTGTGGCTTTTATTTCCATGTAAACAGTAAGAATGTTTTTTCTGTTAAGAATACAATGAATTTCTTTTGCAAACACAGGCTGCTGCAGAATCTGCCGAGGCCCAGACAATTCGTTCTGTTCAGCAGACGCTGGCATCCACAAATTTGTCTTCCTCCCTTATTCTGAATACTTCTCTTTCTCAACACGCAACAGTATCGGCATCTCCTCAAACTCTTCAACAGTCCCTTCCCAGAGCAATCGCTCCAAAACCTTTAACCATGAGGCTGCCGATGAACCAGATTGTAGCTTCTGTTACCATTGCACCAAACATGCCAACAAACATTGCAGCTCCCTTGATAAGCTCCATGGGGACAAATATGGTGGCAACGCCATCTTCCTCTCAAGTCAGTCCCTCAATGCAAAGCCAGCAGCACCAGATACAGCAGCTCCAGCAGCAACAGATGCAGCAGATGCAACAGCAGCAGCTACACCAGCACCAAATGCATCAGCAAATACAACAACAGATGCAGCAGCAGCATTTTCAGCACCACATGCAGCAACATTTGCAGCAGCAGCAGCAGCAGCATCTTCAGCAGCAAATGAGTCAACAGCAAATGCAACAGCAACTGCAGCACATGCAGCTGCAGCAAATGCAGCAGCAGCAAATGCAGCATATGCAACACCAGTCCCAGCCTTCTCCTCAGCAGCACTCCCCGGTAGCCTCTCAGATCACTTCTCCCATCCCTGCCATTGGGAGCCCTCCGCCAGCACCTCAGCAGCACCAGTCACAAATACAATCTCAGACACAGACTCAAGTATTGTCGCAGGTCAGTATTTTCTGAAGATAAATGATCTTGCAACACGGCTTGGCGTTGACGGAGGGGGTAGGGGTAAACCGTATTTGGCTGAAAACTGTAAATTGTTGATGGTAGTTATGCAGGGATGCATAACAGATCGAATGATCCTCTAAAGTGTCTATTAGATAGGCAATAAAGAACTACAATGTAGCTGTGTATCATCTTTTAGCTGACTATAAATCATTTTGTTTTTTTTTTTAAAAAAAAAAAAAAAGCTGTGCTCTTTTTCATGTGATGCCTTTTTAATTTATTTAAGCTTTACCTACAATATGTGAATCAAATGGCCTAATAAATACCTGGACCTTATGACTGTAAAATGGCCTTTCAGAGTTATATGCTATAACCCTTCTTTCTCTAAAAGTGAATAATGCACTTCAAGGCAGTGTGAACTCATGAGGCCCTTAAAGCACAGTTGTAACTACCTGTAAAATGATGATTGGATTTCATACAATCATACTTGTATGACATGAGTTAGTTGATGGCATTTTTTGTCATGAAAAAATAGAGTCAATCACAGATTTTTGCCAAAGCTCTTAATTTTTTTTTCTCTTAAATGTCTTCAGAAAAACAAATGCAAGTAACTGAACGTAAATGTTTGACCCAACTGTTGTGGTTTGGGCAGGTTGGTACCTCAAACCAGGACACTCAACCTTTCACTTGATTTCTCCAAATAAACCTACCATAGTTTGTAAGAAAATATATATTGACATTTACCCTCTTACGTTAATTCCAATTACAGAACAAATGTGAATATTATATTCTGTGTCGAAGTGATGAGTTTCAAATTTAATACACTGTATTTTTAAAAGGGAAATGCACTTAAATAAAACTGTTATTACAGAAAGCTAAGATGAAAAATACAAGAGTTTTTAATACGCTGTAAAACCCGTAGAATATTTAAATGAAACTCCACAACCGAATAATCAATGTAAATATTTTCTTTAAAAGTTGTAAGTTTTCATATCATGTGTTGTAAAGTTTTCATAAATGAGGCTTTAATGTAAACACTGGTAACATGAATTATTAATTGCTACATTGCTTATTGTGTTTTTATGCTGTTTTATACTTTTTTATGAGTTATGATAGCAGCAATTAAGTTGTTTGTATTTTGCTTATCTAAAATAAATGCTTTTATCTTGCTATAGAATAAACACATTTCAGTAAAACCGATGGGCATAAGTCTTTGATAGAAAACCCAGAAATGTTTCCTTACGGAAACACTTTCTTGGGAAATTTATTTAACTTTCTGGTTTTTTATTTTATCAAGCGTACTGGGTAGATGGGTACCGATGGGAACCGGGTGTGCGATCAGCTCTTGTGTACCCCTAAAGATGCGCCGCGGAAGAGTGGCGTACGACTTCTCTGGGGTTTCTGCGCCTTACTTCAGAGGGAGAAAGCCGGTGGTAGAGTGACAAAGCATTCACGGGACCCTGTGTTACATTTATCCACAGGAGCAGGGCAGCAAACCTGGCTCTCGGCAGTAGCGTTCAGAGATGCAAATAAGTACAAATTGTGTTTTTCTTTGTATCTTTGAGTTTCAGGTGTAAACGCAGCTATTGCCGTGGGCTTCCCATCCGTAAGCCCCCAACTCTGACGCGGGCTGATCCTGACTTTCCTGACTTGTGTTTTATCGTAAAAGTAGGACATGATAGAGGGGGGATGGGAGAGGGCAGGTATTTCGTACGAAGGATTTGGAAGCGTTCACATCCAGTATGTTGTCAGGTTATTAGTGCTCTTCATTTATTTTTACTCTTGACAGAGAGGAGAAATCCTCTGTTTTCTTCTTTCCCTTCTTTGCCTGCAATAGCTGTGCTGCGAGTGCAGTCTGACCACTATCCCCAGTTGTCTTGCATGATTAATTACAGCATCTGTCCTGTCAGAAGCTATAATGAAGAGGTCTTGATAAAAATTGCAAATTACCACTGGCAACAATCTTAAACTGCTTATGATAAAATGAAAATTAAAAACAGCAAGTGTCAAACCTGAGCAGAATCCTAATCCTGTTTGAGGCGGTGTCCGTGGCTACCATGTGCAGGCCCCAACCAAAAAATAATGGAATATAGATCCCCAAAAAGTTGGAGCCAGACTTGAGGGAAGAGGTAGGATACCGTGTGAGTTTATTAATAATGAATTCAGCTTTCAATATTTCATCATTGTCAGGTACTCTGTTTATTATGTACAAATATTGAGCAGGAAGAGATTCTAATTATAAATTTATAGATTTCTTGGAGCAGAAAAAATCGTGTATAAATTGAAGCTTTTCGTAATAGGTGTTAGTTGACAGCTACCCATGCTCCTAATAGCCTTAGTATGATATCTAATAATGCCTGGGAGGGCGGGTGTTTATTCCAAGCGGGAGGAAGCCTGCCTGCGTTCGAACAGGCACAGCAGGGGCTGACTGGGAGGGATTTTTGCGTGTGCGGGTTTTAACCAATGTTACATAACAAAGGCAACCATTTTCTTGTCGTTTTGAAACCTTTAGACAACCGTCTTCAGAAATAATTGCTAAACTGCACGTGACAGTAATTGTGCATTAGTTCTATAATTGTCATTTTGAAGACCTATGAAGTATCGTTGGAAAAATGTCACTAGTGATAAGAGTTAATTACAACTGAAGTCTGTTTTCAACTATTTGCATCGAGAAGCAGGTGTTATTACACTCATTAAATGATTTCATAAATCCTGGGTTTTATCACATTTGATTAAGAGCTGCTGAACTACTGATGGTCAATTCCAGGAAAAATAGTTTTAATTACTGCAGCTAAACAAAATTAATCATCAAGCAGGACTGTACATTTTAAATATCAAAATCTGAATCTTGAAAAACTGGAGCATCCCTCTGCTTGCCACAAAATTATATTTTACATTACCCACAATAGCATATTGCAGAACATCTTGAGTTTCAAACTGTGCAAGTTGGTGTTCCTATTCCCTAAGTCAAAGTGAGTAACTTTGCTATCGTAGGTCATAAATAAAACTGTTAATTTAAATAGCTTAATATGCAATTTATACAGGAAAAATGCAGTATCCGTATGATGTCAGTGTCGTGCACAGTTTATAGAATGTTTTCCTTCATATCATTTACAAGCACTTAACTGCTCCCTTCTTTTCCTGAGGTTTCAGATGCTTTATCACCCCGGTTAACCACATTCTGCTTTCACATTAACCCAGGTTGACACACGATGAAAGAACATAAGGAGGTTTAATTTTTAGCTGACACTGGGTCATTAGTTTCTAACTTGGAGAACAAAGGCTTTAAATACCTCTATGCAACATAATCTCAATTTTATATTATCACCTGACCATTGTGGTTGGCAGGACAGATGGATTAAATATCTCAAGTTTAACCAGAAGTCTTGCACTGACTCTTTTCAATGGGGATTGGCTATTTGAATGGCTCCTTTTCCATTTCTCACTTCATGGAGTATTTTGCAGCACCGGACTTCATTCTAACCTTTCCCTCCCCCCTTTGTTTGGCTTTTGTTTTGCAACAGCTGTTATTATCGTTTTTGGTCAGCTGTGATTGCTGGAGGCAAAATAGGACCAGATGGTGTTTTGCTATGCATGAATGGCGAGTTAGAGGAGTTTAGATTGAATAGGCCAAGTTTGAATGGTGTCTATGCACCACCTGCCCTCTTCAGCAGCAGCATACACATCATAGGAGCATGATCTGTCTCAGACCTACTAGAATTGGATGGGAATGGAGAGCGCCTCGTTGGATTTTCTCCATATTTATTGATCTTCCATGCACTAACAGCATAATGCAGTACACAGTCAATTTGAGTTAATTGGATATGACACAGCATGTACATGTAATCTATCACTGTAGTCTCCTGGTACACTTTAGGTTTTGCTGCCGCAAGAACATGCAGTATTAGCCTGCATTAATGGGCTAAGTGGATGGAAGCGAAACGGGATCGTTGTAGGGCTTGATTTAACAAAATATACTGTAGTTTTCAAATGGCAGCCTGGAAGCGGCCAGAGCTGTAGTTAAATGTGAACGTTTTGGATTTGATAGACTGGACTGAGTGTTCTGGCACAGAACAAAACATACCTTGTTCCCATACTTTTCTGAGACGTTTGCCAGTGAAATTGAAAGAGGCAGTTGACTAAAAGTAGGGAGCAGCGTCGGTAGCGATGAGCCCGTGCCGTTTGCAAAGGGGCGTGTGTTTATGTGGAGGAATCTACTTCAGAGCAGAAGGGATATTACATTAAGCACATTCTGATTTCCAGGCCCTAAACCACAGAAATCAAAATTAGGCATCCAAACTGGGTTTAGCGTAGCAAAGGGCTGCTTTGGTATCCTAAAACTGGTCACAGAGGTAGAATTTAAATGTTAGAGAAATTTAAGATCTGTTGTATCCTCCGTTAAGGTTGACTGAAAGACATCGGGTATACAGGAGTTGTGTCTGGACGTTTCGGAATAAAATACATGTTACAAATAATGAATATAACAATAACATATAATACATAAATTGCTTGAATTCTTGCAGCAATCGGATGTTTAAAAGCCTACTTACGTATGTAACTGGGGATCGTGATCATGCTCTGCCTAAGTTGGCAGGAGCTGCTTACTCGGTGTCTTTGTCTGTGGTGTCAGGTAGCCCAGTGAGCTACTTTATTATGAAAATTGCATTCAACTGAAAAAATGCTAAATATTTTCAAGTGCCTGTGGGAAAAGCTAGGTTTGTATTAAAGGATTTGGTTCTTAAAGTCACCAAGAAGCTAATGCTTCTCAGGTGCATCTGAGGGAGAGAATTTTCGATTATAATACTAAAATCTTTCAGAAGAGAATGTATTGCTTTGAATGAGCTGTTCTGACACTTCAGTAGGCTACGCTGGAGATTTATAATGTACTCTGTTTACCTCAGTTAAAAAAATAGAAGTGGTATTTTAAATAGTGGGTTTTGTCCAAGTTCTTAGAGCATTAACATCTTCAGCCCCTACACAAACCAAAGTAGTGCAGTTTTGTTATGAGGTTTGAAATGAAATATATTCTAATCTTTTAGGTAAAGAAAAGTTGAACTGATGATTATCCATGATGTGGTGTAGTTGTGTGGGCACTTCTTACAGGTACCATTTATTCTCTTTCCCCTCTGGGCATATCTTTATTGATACAGCCACCTTTGGTCTGTTATTTTCTCCAAACTGGAGTTGTTACATTACTTTAACTCTGCTGCTCTAATTGAAACAGAAAGGCTTTGATCCAGCAAATCACTTAAAATGAGTGGATAATTCATGTATATAAGTAGTAATTTCATTAAAGTGACTACTCGTATGTTTCGTTATACAGTTGCTCAAGTGCTTTCATAGATCAGGGGTCTAATTGCAAAATGTTGTATTTGTTTTCCAAACATTTCCAAGTAGTGATAATAAGAATAATCAGAACCTCGAAGTAACATAACCTAACTTACATTTCCTGCATTTTCTTTTATTAAATTCTATTCTAAACAAGTCACAGGTCTGATTTTCAAGTACAGGTATCTAACCTTTATGCTAGGCTTCATCATAAATGTGTAAAGAATTAACCACCGGACTGGAGATTTGTATACTCAGTCATTTAGATGGGTTTCTACTGTGCACAGGTCTGAAAACCTGTCCCTGGATCGGCAGGCACGGCTCTTGATTGAGCAGGTGCCTTGACCAAATATTTGTATTTACAAAACAGAGAAGTAAATGCAGGCAAACAAAGCACCATTATACCTACTGGCAATATTTGTAAAACCTAAAGGGTGTACTTACTGCAGACTGGTATATTTTTAATGCTATATCCCATAGTGTACTGATAACAAACATACGCATTGCATTAGCATAAAGTACATAAATAATAAAGCCCATGTGTTACACTTTTCTCACTGGTGGTTATAGGTGCTTAATTTTGGAATTTTGGAATTTTGGTGTTCCATGAATCACGAGAATTGACCATACAGCATGGATATTTAAAAAATAGTAAGTAGCTGTACCATTGCTTAATTTCTTCCCTGTTCCTAATTTTGGAAGTGCTGAAAATCGTAGGTCACTTTTGAAAATTCTGCCTTGTCAGCTGTTGATCAGGGGATTCTCACTGCTGCACCAATATGTGCGCGTGCGTGTGTGTGTATGTGTATGTAAGTATGAGTTGGTAGTAGCGAGCAATCCATGTACGTTCTTCAGCCTTACACAAAAGTGCTTCTCCATGTGTGCCCTTACCCCGCAGGGTAGCGAGCATTTTGCTACTGCCTTCAGTGATACGGGGCCAAACAGCTGTGGAGCTGCACTGTGGCATCAACCAAATCGTATTCCCTGTTTCTCCCAGCTTCCTCTTACTTTTCCTATTGTCCCTTTCTGCATTTCTCTCTGCTCTGCTAATCACAGTAGCATCCAGGGCTTACTTTCCCCACGCCAGCACTTGCACCCTGCTCCTACCAGCTCACCACCTGTGGAAACCTCCTCCTGCAGAGCTTCTGTCTTCCAGACCCTCTTCTTGTTCCTCCTATTCCTGATGATCACAAGGAGATGAATAAATAGAATCATAGAATCGTAGAATGGTTTAGGTTGGAAGGGACCTTAAAGATCATCTAGTTCCAACCCCCCTGCCATGGGCAAGGACACCTCCCACTAGACCTGGTTGCTCAAAGCCTCACCCAACCTAGTCTTTAACACCTCCAGGTGGGGCATCCACAGCTTCCCTGGGCAACCTGGGCCAGTGCCTCCCCGCCCTCAGAGTGAAAAATTTCTTCCTGAGGTCTAATCTAAATCTCCGCTCTTCCAGTTTGAAGCCATTACCCCTTGTCCTATCACTACGTGCCCTTGTAAAAAGTCCCTCTCCAGCTTTCTTATAGGCCCCTTTCAGATACTGGAAGGCTGCTCTAAGGTCTCCCCGAAGCCTTTTCTTCTCCAGGCTGAGCAACCCCAACTCTCTCAGCCTGTCCTCATAGCAGAGGTGCTCTAATCCTCTGATCATCCTCATGGCCCTCCTCTGGACCCTCTCCAACAGGTCCATGTCCTTGTTATGCTGGGGGCTCCAGAGCTGGACACGGTATTCTAGGTGGGGTCTCAGGAGAGTGGAGTAGAGGGGCAGAATCAGCTCCCCTGACTGGCTGGCTACGCTTCTTTTGATGTAGCCCAGGATGCAGTTGGCCTTCTGGGCTGCAAGTGCACATTGCCGGCTCACGTTGAGCTTCTCATCCACCAGCACCCCTAAGTCCCTCTCCTTAGGGCTGCTCTCAATCCACTCTCCGCCCAGCCTGTATTTGTGCATGTGATTGCCCCAACCCATGTGCAGGACGTTGCATTTGGCCTTGTTGAAGTTCATGAGGTTGGCACAGACCCACCTCTCAAGCCTGTCCAGGTCCCTCTGGGCGGCATCCCTTCCCTCCAGCATGTCGACTGCTCCATACAGCTTGGCGTGTGTCCTAATACATGATACATATTTGTAAATAAAGAGATGTCCAGATGTGTGCACTTAATTTTATGTGGAAATTGTCTAAAATATATGTAAAAATGATGCATGCATTTGGGGAGTTTTTGGGTAATATTTGAGATGCTTTGCAGCACGGGCCACTGAAGGGTTTGGATACTGCTTCGCATACTGTGGTGCTGGCAGAATATAGATGAAGCTAGTGATAATTATCATCCTTGTATAAACAGGCTTTCTGCCTTATAATATTGCGGCAGATAAATCTATAAGTGTTTTGGTCATTTACAGCAGATAGCGTATTACAGCAGATCTTGAGCTCCTGGTGGAATACACGTGATTCCAAATGTCAATCTAGAGATACTTGTGTTTCTATAAGGAATGAGCAGCCTTTCTTTTTTTCGTCCTTTTTTTTTTTTATCCTAATGCAAATGAAATCCTTATCCTTCACTTCAGAAAATAGCCAGAGCTTGCTAGCAGACTTAGACAAATTAAACATCTTTGAACAAAAATAGTAATAAAAATGTAATATTCTCACTTCTGTTGAAGTCTGCTGAAGCCGTACTTGGCTTTAAACCCAAGGCTGAGTTTGTTCTGATTATTTCTTTCCATTTTCACAGCTACTGATTAGCAAAAATTAATTGATAGATGATTCTGCATCTCTGCCAGCTCAGCTGCACAACAGGCAGGTCCCCGTTGGGAATCTGTGCTGGGCCCGCTGCCCGCAGCCCAACTGATGGGCATGACGGGCAGTGGGTGCGAGTCCATCAGCGCGGGCTCCGTTCTCATCTCATTTCACGTCATATTAGTGTTAAAGGTCAATGCAAGATATAACTGGTCATTTCAAAGGGAGGAATACCAGCCAGTCATGGACCACTGCATCTTGGCCCTGGCGCGATGGGTTCTATAACTGCAGTTGCTTTAGTGGGGCAGGAGATCACTTCTATGCCATTAGGCCAAATTCTCCGCATAAGCAACTCCACTGAGCACCGGGCCTATCAAAAATTAAAACCAACTTTGCAGCGTACTCAGGGCTAAATAAGAGGTCGTGAAGCCAGTAGAAGTAATCCCAGTGATTTCAGGGGACTTTGGGTCAGGGCTTAGCTGAAGATGGGCACAAAAATGCAGCCATTATGAGCATGCTTGTAATTTTTTTCAAATGATGCAGGAATAATTCTTGCAGAAAGAGAGAGAATTTGAAGGAGAGGGAGGAACAGCAATTTTCCTCCTGAATTGAGAAAATGAAAACTGTTGGGTATGTGTTGCTATCACAACAAAGTGTTTCTATCCAGGCTCAATGCTTCAGCATGTAAACAACTTCCACGGAAATCGGCAAAGTGACTGTGCAGAGCATCTGGGAAAATATTCATGATTTAAATGCATTAAGCAAAATGATAATGTTATTTGACTTTGGTTAATCAATAACAGAGGAGAAATGTAACACTTTAGTTTGATTAACCTTCTGCCATACAATACAAAGTCAATGAAATCAGAAATACTTTGTTCTTTTTTTTAAATTTGCATAAATTATAGTGGGGTTTCATCTCTGGGAGTGTTTTTTTTTCCTATCGTTATCTGTATATTTTATCTGAAGTTTGTTTGTTGCCTTAGAACAACGCATTTGTCCACTGTAGACAAAATACGCACTTTGTTCGGTTCCTTACTTGAGGTCAAATTCTCTTGAGGAGAACAAGTGTGGGTTGTGTAGCTGTCAAAAGAGGGTTTAGTGCTTGACCCTAAGCAGCATTCAAAGCCCAGATCTCTCTTTTTTATTGCTTTTCATTTTCATTGTTTGTACTTTATACTTAAGAAGGGGCCTCCGCAGAGGGGAAAGCCCCTGCTTTGGTATTCACAACTAGCAGCCTTCTGCTGAAACACCTCAAAAGCTTTTCACAGCAAGAATTTGGAAGCTACTGCTCTGTGTCGACGGCTGGTGCATAATCATAGCCACAGACGGAGGGGCTGGGGCAGGATGCGGTGGTACATGCGCCCGAGGGAGCCCAGGGAGGACCGGATGGAGGTGGAGTGAGGGATTCGGGGCATGTGCATGAATGTTCTTGCAATAAACAGAAAGTACTGGAGGTATGTAAGCTTGGATGCAATGAAGCGGGAGTGTGAATCCAAAGGGGTAAGTTGCTGAATTAATGTAGTTTAGAGAAGGATACAGACAATAGCTGTTTAACTGGATGCTCACTGAAGAGTTGAGGCTGGAGTTTTATATATCTGTGCTCAAACAGAAGTTGGGTCTTACATTTTCTACAGATGGTGTTTATATAGTGTACACAAACTCAGTGTTAGAAATAGCCATAAAAAAGCCTGAGGTTTTGTATAATTATTCACAATTACTATTGTGCAATTGGAAAGTGTAAGTATTATATTACATTTTCTTTTATAGAACTACAGTGCAATTATACTTGGTAATAGCTGTTAACAGTATGAGGTGCGTTATTTGTAAAAAATGCAAAATACTTGTAGTATTCCTAACTGAACATGAGTTTTGGCTAACATACAAATGTAGTAACAGTGGATTCCAGGTCCTTTCCGTCCTGGTTGGCAAGACTGTTGGCCTTATCTTTTTTATCTCAGGTAGTAACACAGTTCTCCAGGGCCGTTCCGAGGGAGCCCGGAGCACAAGAGGACCAAACAGATGGACTGAGATAAGACGAACCTGAGCAGTGGAGGAAGGTCACCTCTTTGGAGAGTTACACAATGCTTGTGTGAGCCTGTCCGTGGCAGTGCCACGGCTCTCATGTGGGGCAATTTCAGGTGCTGCCAGGTGGGAGGGTGGGGGCTACACAAGCCCTCCTCTTGGTGCTAAAGGCACGAAGAGGAAGTAATCTTGGGAAAAGGCAATGACTAGATATTTTCTCACCTATGTACCTTGGGATAGACTACATATACTACGTATTCTGGGATAATTTGCACCCTAAAGAAACCCTAACAAAGAGCAGTTGCTGCCCTACTCGGAGCAGAGACTCCAAATAAGCATTCATATGGGGAAGCATGGTTTTAATTACGTGGATCTCCAGCCAACATCTGGGAGCCAAGGGTACATGAGCACTCTGTATCAGCATCACCTGGTTCAGCAAACCAGAAGCATTTCACATGGTGCTGTCTTGAGAGAGAACACAGGCAAATAAAAGTTGAATAAGTCAAGAAACTGTACAAAGAAGAAATAAAACAGCTTTCAGCTTTTTTGAAAGTACCAAAAATGAAGGTTTTTCTCTCAAAATTATGGACTGCATGAGCTATTATGTGTGGCAAAAATTCCCCCAGAATTGTATTTGTTGCTCATAATATTCAACTGGGAATAACATGACAGGCTTGCAGAGTCCCTGCAGGGCGCAGTGCACATATAGGCACTATCCAAGCTATGTTCTTGAGGGCAAATGTTACTTTATGTTTGTTACTACTGCTGCAAGTACTCTCATTTTTATGCAGCCTTGAGGACATATCATTAGTCCCTGAAGCCTGTTCTCAACAGCCAGCCTGTCCCAGCCAGCCAACATCGATGGTAAACTGACTTTCAGGATCGTCATACGAAGTTGCTGAGAGATCCTATATCCTGGGCTGCATCAAAAGAAGCGTGGCCAGCAGGTCAAGGGAGCTGATTCTGCCCCTCTGCTCCGCTCTCCTGAGACCCCACCTAGAATACTGTGTCCAGCTCTGGGTCCCCCAACATAACAAGGACACGGGCGTGTTGGAGGGAGGCCAGAGGAGGGCCACAAAGATCAGAGGGCTGGAGCACCTCTGCTATGAAGACAGGCTGAGAGGTTTGGGGTTGTTTAACCTGGAGAAGAGAAGGCTCCGGGGAGACCTTAGAGCAGCCTTCCAGTATCTGAAAGGGGCCTACAAGAAAGCTGGAGAGGGACTTTTTACAAGGGCATGTAGTGATAGGGCGAGGGCTAATGGCTTCAAACTGGAAGAGGGGAGATTTAGATTAGACCTCAGGAAGAAATTTTTCACTCTGAGGGCGGGGAGGCACTGGCCCAGGTTGCCCAGGGAAGCTGTGGATGCCCCATCCCTGGAGGTGTTCAAGGCCAGGTTGGATGAGGCTTTGAGCAACCAGGTCTAGTGGGAGTGTCCTTGCCCATGGCAGGGGGGTTGTAACTAGATGACCTTTAAGGTCCCTTCCAACTCAAACCATTCTATGATTCTGTAAGAGAACCTTCCCTGTGAAATGGGGCTTGTGCTGGCCCTGCTCTGGGTTAAGGGTGCTGTGACTGCTGGCTGGATCAGGTGTGGGGAAACAGGAAGGCACTTAGAGCTGCACCTGCTTTGCAGGTCTCCACTGACCTGGGAGGTCATTTCGAGCTCTTCGCCCTGCTCATTGAAGGTGCTCTTGTAGGTGCTGCCTGAGCAGGGCATAATAGGAAAGAAAAACTTGTCTGAACTGGAAAGCTACATCTGCTGTGCTGGTGCTTGAGGGTGCTGGTGGCCTCCAGAGCACTGCTGGCAGGGAGGGGCCCTGCAGTGGCCACTGTGCTGGCCGTGGAGCGGGGCTCGGCCACAGGCACTGCTGGCAGCCCCAACGGAGACTGGTCGCAAACCACCAGCCAGCGTGTGAGCTGAGAACCCTGCAGCAGCATCAACAGAGATGCAGAAAGAAACAAGCGATAGGGGGTGATTTTTTTTGGCCTTCAAACACCTTCACTGGAGGATCCAGAGCTAAGACCAATATGAATTTATTGGAAAGGAATAGTTTAATGCCCATGCAGAAAATGTTGTATCTCCCTTGTAAGATAAAAAGCCCCGGGAGGAGAAGGAGGGACAGGAGAGAGATGACTTCCAGCCTGTAATCCTGCACTTTCAAAAATGTGGGTTGTTTGATGTTTTTCTGTTTCTGTTGCAAAGTATTAGTTTTTGAATTGCAACGTCTTGGGGTCAAGGCTAGTTTGTTCTTGGGATGGTAGGTACTGCAATGTGGCACTGTTGTGTCCGATGGCCTCAGTACACTGCTGCAAAATAAATGGTAACAAGGCAACGAGGAGCCTGGTGGGGCTCGATGTAATCAGTTGGAAATGCCTCCAACAAGAAAGCAGTTCCAGGGGGTCACTGCCACCGTCCCTGTTGGTGAGGTTGGTTAGTGAGAAGAAGAGCATTACGAAGTGCACGTTCAGCTGGCTGGTTTTGTGACGGATGTTGGGACTGGGACTGAGTATGGGACACTAACCCCTGCCGGCTGGGCTAATCCTATTTCTGCCCTTACTGTACGGGGCAAAAGCAAGTCTTCAAGCCTAGTGGTATTCAGTGATACTGATTCAGCATGTGTTTAGAAGTGAAAATCTGCTTAAACTTCCAAGATTTTAATTACAGAAAAATTATAAACACTAATGAAAGCCTCGATCAAATCAAACGAGTCTAAGTCTCCCCCAGGCACCAATGTCCTCTGCTGCCCTTTGAACCTGGAGATAAGCTAATGATATCTGTGGCCTGCTAAGAGAACTTTTCTGGTTGCCGGCGTCCTGACTCTACCTTGTTCCTCTTGGATTCGATGACTCTTAAGCACGTGCTTAAAGTTAAGCTCCTTATGAAGTATGTTCCTGAGTAGGAAACATAATTAAGATTTAAGAACAGTAGAAAAGCCGTAACTGCTCATAATCCATCTCATCTTTCTCCAACCTTGGAAATAGAAATAATGAGAATTCCCAAAGGATTTATGTTTCACTTTTATTTTAGGTTTTGGTTCTGTTAAGGATTTCACTCTGTGAAAGTGAAATGAGAAGAAAAGTTTGTTAGAGAGGTTTTTGTTAAAATTGAAGCAGCAGATTAAATAAGGGACTTCATGAAAAGCTGAACCAGGTTGCTATTATTCTTGGTGATTAATTAAAGTCTGGGATGTTTAAGTGCTGATAACTGCATCTGTTTCTTTAAGACATCCTCCTGGGTTTCCTACATGGAAAAGCACAGGGTAAGTGGCTGATCATCTGCAGCTCAGGGCAAATATTGCTGTGACTGAGATTTTCTGGTCAGGTACTGAAAGAAACTGAGTCCTTGGAGCAGAGTAGATAGATGATTCCTGTGTGAATTAAACAGCACTTGAATAAAGATTCATTAACCCATTACAGTATCATATATAGCCTTTCTGTCCTATGGTTTTAGTTTAGTGCCAGTGCGGCTTTAGCCATCACCTCTTGAAATCAATTGTAAAGCTCACAATGGGTTTGGTGCTACTGGACCAAATCTTGGCAGAGCAGCTTCAATACTTTTATTAAATAAAAGAATTATTATAACTCAGAGCCATGCTTAAATGCCTGCTGTAAGTGAGCTGAAGGCCATCTTGACTGTGAGCCCAGTGCAGTCCTGTTTAGCTTTGCAGCACTGCATGAACGATTGTGAGCAATACTGAGCTTGGGGAAAATTAGGGATGTACTTGGAAGAGTTGATATTGTTTCCCCTTGAAGTATGATTTGATTCATGTATTTGTGAGTGCAGTGTCTCATCTTCCACACCTAGGCACTTAAGCAGATAGTCATTACAAAAAAAGATGCTGCCTCCACTGTCCTGATATTTGGTCCCAAAGCAAGATCAATATTGCCGGGGTTTTTTTTGTCTCCACATAGCGGTGGGATTAGATTCTCTTCCCTACTCCTTTTCCCACTTTTGGTCCATATACAGATCTTTAAAGCAAGACAGGTTTGCTTAAAAAAACCCAGCAGCATAAACCAAAAACAACAGTGTTCATTGAAGTGTTTTGTACATTGTAGCTGCTACTTACCATTTTTATTCATCTTGCGTTTATAGAGAAAGCATGTCTTGATATCTTGAAGGCACTTTTAATGAGTACACATCATGAATTTTCCAACTGCTTTTAGACTGAAAATGATTTCCTTTCTATTTGACACAGAATCATGTTATTTTACATTTTAAAAGGTTCTTCCACACCTCCCTGGCACCTGGATTGTAAGTGATTATTGGCTATTGTAGTTTGAAAATGAAAGTCGGTAGATTTTACTTCAAGCCTGTTCAACTAAATAAAAAAGTTAACTTCTGCTTAAAAAAAGAAAAGAACAAAACTGCCACATAGCTACTGTACTCTCAGCTAAAGATGTGCTCCGACATATTAATGAAAAAGGTCAAATCCTGCACTCCACAGGTCTGTAAAGCATCTGTGCCAGCCATCCCATTGCTCTTGCAGAACGTGTGATCAAACTGTCAGACTCCTCCTGTCAGGATGCTAAATGTTTATGTGGGTTCAAAGGATGGACAGGTCAAACTTACCAAGGAAAATCCATTCAGGTTTATTCAACACAAAGACACCATTTCTAGTTCGGGAAGCCCCCTGGATAAAACTTGTTGGTGACTGGAAGGCAAGCTGGGAAAATACCATGTTGTGCATGCCTTGTGCTTCCCCTCTTCCCACCGCAGCTGATTTTGGACACTGGAGAATGGGCTGGGTAAACCTTCACTATGCCTGTTTTTAGGTCATATGTTTAAAGGACTAATTTTAAAACCACTGCAAAGGTTACTCTGGCTTTGGGAAGTTTCAGAATGGGGAAGGTAAAGCTGACTTTCATGAACAAACTCTATAGGCAAAATCTGTGAAAATGGGAGGCTCAGAAAATGGGAAAATTTACTACATTGAGTTGTTAGTCTCTTCCAAGCCTTAAGCCTAATTGTCGGGCACTGAACAGTAACTGCTGATTTTCTTTTTTAACCAAACTGTAAGTAAATTAGGAGTTTTTTCTTATTTTATTTTTCAAATATTACTAAAGTAGAGTTCCACTCAGCTTTGACCTAACCCTGCTCTGCCGACCTGTCCGAGTAACTCTCAGTTTCAGTGGGAACAGATGGAGGTGCCCACGTGTAAGTGGCTGCTGTTTGAACACCACTAAGCGGATGACTTTACTGACCTTCACCATTCAGTGTACAAAAATAGTGCATACTTTGGTCATAACCCTCTAAAACTTTAGTTTGCATTTAAAAATATTTGGAGTGAAGAGAAATAATGAACTTTCACTACCTACATTAAATAGATACTTAAGAATATGAATATTAAGAAGCTTAGTTTAAAGAGATTCTGATTGATTTGCTGCAAGTTACAACAAATAAGGTCTGCAAGGTGGAAAACAGATTTACAATTTAAAGATTGTAATTAAATTGTTTAGAATGTGTACCATTTCCCATTCTCATTACATTTGCAGGAATAAAGGACTTCTGTCACAACATTTAGCAATTACTAGGGTAAAAGAGATTTATCTTTTCTGTTGTTATTTTGACGATCAGTCAATGCCAGAAAGCAGACAAAACCATTGTTATTTTTAATGTAGGTTGTTGACATGCTTTATTGTCTGGGCAAACATGGCACAGAGTGGTAAGGACGATGTCCCATGGACGGCACAAAATGAAAATCTTGCTTCCATGGTTTAACAAAATGCAGCAAGAAATCTGCTAGAGAGTAGCACGCTTCCCACGGTGACCCCTGGGGAGCGCAAATCCTTCTGGCATCGCAGGGGTGACTTAGTCAAGGGCTGCTGGTTTTCTGTGGTGTTGTTCCCCACAAGTTGAGCACTTTTCAAGTGTTCCCGCTCCAAATCCAGGTGGGTGCATGTGTGGTCAGACCACTAAGTGTGGTCTTTGAAAGGGTTCCTCGACATGGGAGGCTCGGCAGACTCCTGGCACTTCTCGGGGCTTAAGCAATTTAACGCTGATGCCTGACGCCTAGGATCTAACATACAGTCTGCTCAGTGTTCATATTTAAGGACAAATTTGCAGACAGGGAGCAGAGAAATGACTTGTTTTTTAGCTAGCTATCACATATGGCTGTTCAGTTTTTGTGTGAGGTCTTTACAGAGAGATCTAAGACTTGTTTTCCAAAACTCACCAGCAGAGAATATGATGGCAGTTCTTATTAGGAAACAAACACAGCTCTATTTATGCAGAAAAGCTGTCTGTTCGTTAATGATCTTATGTAGGTAATAGCTAGCAGTAGTGATGTTAATTCATTGCTTGGAACACATTTACCCAAAATACTTGTATTTATTTTCAGAGAAGATGACATATACGGACTTGTTCAACACCGATATAAAGAAATATCTGTTGTGTTTTACAGAACAACTGTCTTTATTCTCTCTTTTCCTTTGTCCCTTGAGCTTTAGAGTATGACTATTTAATTAAAGATTGAATGAGAGACCAAGTTTAATTTTTTCTAAACAATAAACTCCAACATATTCAACACTGTCTCATGCCTTCCTGGCATTTTGACGTACGCCTGCAGCAGAGAGTCTATTGAATTTGGTATGTGACTAAAATCTAACAAAGAACACTGTCTACTGAACTCTAAATCTGCTTGGTTAAATCATTCAATGTGCTGTACAAGTTGTACAGCTGAAACTGAAAATAAGCAGAGCCCTGACAAAACACAGCCAAGAAGAAGCTTAGCTAAAATTCTCAAGACATGACTTAGGAGCTTTGGGGTAGTTTTGACAGTAGAAAAGCCACTGAAATTGTCACTTTATAGGAATTCATCTTATTTCTTTTTCTTGTTACTTATTCCTACTTAACTTAAAACTGGGAGAAATGTGTTTGGTTGGATCCTTGCAACAAATTACCACAGTGATTGTTATTTGGGTAAATACGTTACGGCAGTAAGAACCCTGTTGGACTGGGACGTGGAATTGGCTCACCATCAACATCCATACAGTTAGACAAGAAATACTTCTTGTGCAGGATGTGAAAAAAAAGCCCTCTACTGAAAAAGAAAAGTCCTCTTTTGCATCTCCAGTACATTTGTCTGTCAGACTGTACTCTGCAGGGGAGACACTTCCATGTATTGGCACATTTTGAAAAATAAAAATAACAGTAAGACAGTGCATTATCACATTTAAGTAACAAATCAAGAAAGTAGGAAGCAACATCCACTGAACTTTGAGACATCTATAAAGACTACATTTCATGCTAGATAGGGCCTAGAGGAATGGGCAAAAGAAGATGAGAATACTCTTAGAAATCTGGTGAAATGCTGTTTGTTATAAATCCTGGGCTAAGGATTCATCTTTGGTCAAACTCTGTTGAAAGCAGCGATTGGAAATAAAAAGTGAGGATATTTATGAGCTGTTTAATACAATAATCTGAAGCCATGTTAAATCTAAATGACCTGTTCCACATGGAGATTGCACCCTGAATCATATCGGGCCAGTTATAATGAAAATAGCAGGTGTCCCATTGCTTTTTGGTCAATTACCATAGTTAATGAATGAAGCAAATTTTTTATTACACTTTAATTACCCAAGATTGTTCAGCTCACTTGCAGCATCTGTTTTTCTGCAAGGGCCTACTTTTGAACCCGATTTTTTTACAAGTAGGTCATCTAGAGCACAAAGAGCTTGATCCAGCACTGTGCATATGAAATTCTGTACCCAGAAGGATGGGAGATGAGCCCCAAGGTCAGGGACTGCATCGTCTCATGTTTCAGGCTGCAAGTAATGCATCCATCTTGGAGCTGAGACTTCTCACCTCGCTTTTTGCCAGAGCCATGTTTCTCAGCACCATTTTTCTCAGCATCATGTTTCTCTCCACCAACGAACGTGACCACCAGCAGCAAAACAATGGGATTAATATAAATATGGTCTCTGGTGTCAGGCTATGACTTCTGCACATGTGTAAAGTCAGTTGCCTTAACCGTTGAAGAAAGAGTTCCTCTTGAATACTTTCCAGGGATGGCTGTCCTGACCGCTCTTTTGGTCGCTGTACCCCACCTGAAATGCTCGAGCAGTACCATCAGCTTGAGCACTCCCAGCCTGGTGGGATCTAGCCCAAACACAAGGGACCCATCTCTTACAACTGGGATGTCAGGATACCACCACAGCGCTTCACTGCATATTCATTGCAAAATATCCTTCTGGCTCACTGTGCAGTAAATACGTGTGGTACTGAGATGCACTCCTGCTACCAGAAGACATCAGCTCAATAAATGAATTATTGAGTAAAACTCTATGGTCAGACTAGGTAATCACAGTGATCCCTTCTGGCCCTAAAATCTATTATCTTAATTCTCATTTACCCTAAGGCCATTTTACCCCCCTCTAGCAATATAAATGGACCTTAAGGTTTGAATATTTATATCCCCTTTGAGGTATCTTTATGTTGCCAGAGTGATGCCTCAGTAACCTTTGTGTGAATGAGAATGAGGAGCTTCGAGTCCCTCAATTGCCATGTTGGAAGTTGGCTCAGGGGCTGGGGTTTTGCTCGTTTCTGTGGTTTTCCTTGTCTGATCAATAAATGTAGACTGTTTGGGAGTCTTTGTTTTAATATTTTATTAACATCGATTCATGTAACTTTTGTGTATGCCTTTTGTGCTGGGGATTGGCTAATTAGTGACATAACCAATAGATGCACCTGCCTTTGGCATAGTGCTCAAATCAAGGTGTACACATTTCCCAGATGTGATGTGAAATAATACCAACCTGTGGAGAAGTGAAAAAAACCCAAACAGTAAATGTAAAATGGCCTGGGCTATAAACTTGGAAATGAGTCCTAATGGCCCACAGCTGGACTTCAGATGTCTCTGTTGTGTTGGTGAATCTCAGCTGGTGCAAATCTGGGTGGCACCAGGAGCTCAGTGTGAAAGTAGAACGGCTTGACCTAAATGCTACCTATTAATGTTATTGTGTCTGTGCCTCCGAGATTGGGTTTTCTGCATTAAAACCTGCAGTAGGGTGGCCCTGATGAGCAACACATGCATGCATACTCTAGTAGCAGCCTCATCTTTTCTTGTGGTCTGAACATGATATAATAATAAACAAAAATTCATGGTGGGTGCTTGGATTGGATGAACATCTGCTCACTGATCTGTTTTTAAACTGCATAGTGGCTCTTTCCCATAAGCTGTTCACTTGGATGAAAAGATAGTAAAGAAGAAAAAAAAAAAACAACCCCAAAACAAAACAAAAGAGAAATTCAGATGCGCCAGATTCCCGCTGGATGAACACTGGCATTCAGCGCTTCCTGGAGCACAGCACACTGCTCCCTGCACGGAGCCCTTTGCGCAGCTAACATCTACCCAAATGCCTCCTACAGAGAGGGGTTCTTTTTGTTTCATTGGGTATTGAATGCAGCGTTACAAGCCATGACTTATGGCAGGAGAAAAGCAGGCACCCGAGGACAGATTCTGCTGTTGCATAATTCCATGGCTGAGAATATTTCCAGGGAATGCAGAATTATGACCGACACTTTTCCAGCTTTCCTTCTCATTGTCTTCATGGCCCGGTAGAGAACTGTGACAGCTGGAAGTGAGGGAAAAATGGAGCTTTGTTGCTTTCCAGACTATTCAGATGGCCTTCAGCAATTACTGTAAGAAGTGAGGACTGGTTCTCTTAATGGATCCGTCACAAACCTGTGGACTTGGTCTGCATATCTATTGCAATTGTTCTCCTAGTCCCAAAGTGCTCCGGGGGCTCTCTGGATGGTAAACACTTCCAAGGTCTTCCCACTTGCAAATCAGGAACCACAGCTACTTCCTGCCAGTGTCCAAACCATCGCTGTGCCTCCTCTGTGCAAGAACAGCAGAGTGGGACAAGCCAAGCTTAAAACCACGTCTGGTAAAGCGCCATTCATTTTGACCCAAAAGTGGATGCTGTTCAATGTAAACAGCAAGGAATAACTTTTGTTGCTATTGGTTTTGGGTTGGTTTCTTTTACTTTTATTTTTATTTTGAAATACAGGAAGTGTCAGCAGGTCCGTGCTAGTGTAGATCCCCGCGTGCTCCAGCTGCTCCCTCTGGCCAGGACTGTTGGGGGCAGGTGGCTGCAGCATGGTCTGGCCACCCCAGTTTGGAGACCAGCGCGGGGCCCTGTGCTGACCCCACTCAAAGCGGGGTGCAGGGCTCAGCAGACTGGGAGTATCGATCGCGGCAGCACCCAGCCCTGTTGCACAAATGCTTTAATGAGGCAACAGGCTCCTTAGAGCTTATTGCTTTGGATTACACCATGTCGCCTTCTGTTACACTGTGTGAAGCCCTAAGCTGGGCTGACATGGTGTAACTCAGAGGACCTTGATGTGGAATGACATTACATGATGCAGTGTGTGAGAAAAATCAAAGTTTGTCTTTCCTGGCATCGAGGACTCGCTCCCCGTTTTCGCAGTGGCCATGCAGTCCAGCTTTCAGCAGGTGATGGGCAGCATAGGTGTTTGGAAGAGCTGGGATATTTTCATTGAGCAATTTCAAATCTCGTTAGCAAATTTTCATAAAGTGATAATGCGGTGGCAATATTAGCCTTATTAATCCAATATGAAAGTCGCTCTCATGACAGAGAAAAGAGCCAATAAAAGCCTTTCATTTTGTACAGGCTAACAGCACGTGCACCACTGTGTTCTTAATGAATGTGGAATTTTAATCTCCCAGAATCAGTTCAAAGCTTTGGAGTACAGTGAATTAATACCAATGGAAATGGTTTTAAAGGTTCATTTTTACCTTCATAACAACTGCTAGTACTTGCTGAAATCAAGACTCATTTGGTTTAAAAAAAACCCCACAACTAAATAAAACCCCCAAAACTTTTCATTTAAGCCTGACAGGCAGAAAAGATTTGTGGTGTTGTATAGCTCCAGATAAAAGCAGCATCTAGAACTGCGTTGCAGTTGCTAGGACGACTACCCACTGCACACACTCAGACCTGCTGACTGCAACAGGGAAATAAAACCGTGTGATGGATCAGCTCAACCATCAGCCTCGGTCGCAAAATAAATCGCAGGGCTATGCTGATTTCTGGACTGTGCTTATACTTGGCCAATACTTGATCTGAAGAGAAAAAAATAGGGCCACCATCTATTTCTAATTTCATCTTCAGATCTTAAAGCTTTCTGTAAGGAGATAAATTGCAAAATAAGTCCAAATATTTATACATTTTGCAAGCCACTGGCTTTCGTCTTGCTCAGTCATTTTGCTCATGCTTATGAAATCTGTTTCGTAGACTGCACTGTCTAAAGCCCATCTGCAGTCAGAAACTGTCTCACTGTATGACTGATTGCAGGGGGCGGAGGGAATAGGTGCAGGGTAGCGCTTGCCCTTCTCCCATCTCCCAGCTGGTCCCGTCCTGCTGGGTCGCAGCGAGATGGACCAGCCCTCTCAGTAAACAGGTGACCTCCCTCTACCGCAGCGTGCTTGGTCACCCTGTCCCCAGTAGAGAGGTGCAGGCTCATACCTGTGTCGTCCCTGCGTCCGGAGATCAGCTGGTGACAAGGGACGGTGCAGAGCTGTGCCAGGTCTGAAGTGGGGTCCGTAATTAATTCCAGCAGCAGTTACTGTTACAGAGGAGGACTAGTTTATGCACAACAGTTTTAATTAGGTACTGGTTTCTCTTTACCGTTTCTAGTGTGAGCACATAGTGGTTTGTAAAAAAGATCAATAAGGTGGGATTTTAATTACTTAGAGAGCATTGTTTACAGAATTTATCCCATGGTCAGTCAGGTGTTTTGTGTTTATAAAAGGGACTTGGAAGTTGTAGGGCTGCTGCTGCAGCCCTGGTGGGGCTGGTTAACCACTCATTGTGTAAGGGATGCTGCTCATGGGAGTAAGTGCCTTGCAGTTTTGTCAAGAGATGTAGATAAATGCTTCCTAGAAGTAATCAGTTTCTTTAGTTTCATACTGCATAAAGAGTTTCTAACTTTAAAGAATCTTTTCATGAATGGGAAAATATGAAATCAATTCCATTTATCTGAATGAATCTTTCAGCAAGCTCAGGGTTTAGTGTGGGGGCACTGCAGGCAAAATGTAACAAATGCAGTAGCATAAAAATGATTAAAACATGATGAGCAAGGTTACAGAGATAAAAAATGAGAGGGAAAGATTTGGAAAAGTGAAAACAAGAAATCTATGTGATACTAAAGGGTTTGTCTATTTTTCATGTTTACTTCTTCTGTGTTCATAATTTTTCGGTCCATCATCAATCACTGTCAATTTGAAAAAGTGCTATACTTAGGGTCATTTATCCAGGGCTATTGGAGGCTAAAATTATGCAGTTTCAGTCAAATATACATGAATAAAGACTGTCATTTCTGATTAATGACATGCGACTTCAGTGTCTTACAGAATCATCTTGCCATCCAAGCTTTACAAAAAGGTTATTATGTAAGGCCTTTTCCATAATATATCTACTTTTCCTCTAAGAACACTGCAGAAGCCGTTTTGTTCCCATTAAAATCAGTGCTGATATCCCTTATTATGCTGGTGGTAATTGCTCCGCAGATTTTGAGATTGCCAGAATAAGTAAATTTTTGTGGGACTTGAAATTACATTACTGAGGATGGTTACCAAGCTTGTGGTTTTGGTGCTGCTTCATAGTTTGCTTTTTATTTGAGTTGTAAGAGAAAGCCTAGTCTTTTATTGGGAAAAAAAAAATATCTGTATAAAGCACTAATCTCATGCAATGTATTCCAAAAAGCGCCACACGTGGCATTTCAGCATTAATTACTGGTTTTCATGATTCACCCTTTCCCTTATCTCCCTGTGCATAATGGAGCCCTTCTATGCATTTGCCTAAGAAAGGAGGAGTGAGAGTTTAGGAGCTTAAGGGGAATGGCAGGGAGGGAGGGAAAGGGGAGGGCAGGGAAAGGAGGGGAGAGGCGCCCGTGCCAGGGGCTGCGGGAACTTCCCGGCAGCCACCCTGTGCATTCGCTAGTCCCAGGGGCAACCTGGCGGCCGCCTCTGAGGCAGCGCCGGGAAGGGCGGGCTGCAGCGTGCCCTGCCTTCTGGTGCAGCCGCTTCTCGCTCCTCTAAGCGGGCTGCACAGAGCAACCATCGTACGGGCCCTCTCCTTTCAAAGCGCCTGCTTCGCTCCAGGACAGACCATCCCTCTCGCAAAGGAAAGCTTCCCTGCGAGGGGAAAGAGAGGGAGCTTCTCAGCCGCTTTGCCTCCCATTGCTTGTGGCAGGGGCAGAGCTTACGGGCTTGCCAGAGACCTCGGAGTCTCTGGGTACCCACAGAGGATGCTGCCGGGAACCCCTCTGCTGCTGTGTCACTGCGAGGGCCCCTCTCTCCAGCTCTTCCTGGTACCAACAGCAACGTTAGGGGTCGCAGCCCTCTGAACTCCCACTTCCACAGCAGATGTGATAGTGGTTGGGCTGCAGCTGTATTTATTAGCCGTCAGGACTTTTTTTCTTGGTACTGTTGCTGTTAACAAGTGATGCTCCATCAAAATACATAAGGGCTTCTCTGAAGTCTGGTTCTCACACAGAAACCTGGAATTCTTTTTCTTCTTCCCCGAATGCCACGAGCAAGACACGCTTCTTCACCTGGGTGGCCATAAACCAGAGGAAAGCGTGATGAAGGACAGGCGTATCAGAGGAACTCGGGTGCCTGCTGAAAGCCCAGTTGCCCATAGAGCTGAGCAGGCAGGAGTGCAACTCCTACCCTGGGTCATCCTTAAAAATCATCTTTTACTTCCCCTGGTCCTTAGAGAAAAAGTCCACTGAGCAAATATTCCTGACAAAGCTCCTTCCCTGGCTCTTCTTTTCCCTGTATACCCTACACATAGGACTCGATACCAGCAAATTAGATGATCCCAGGTGCTATGTATTTAGGCTTGCATTTTCTAAAAGAAGAATTTTGTGGTCTTGTCTCAAGCCTTTAGCAGCAAAGCCCAGCAAAGCTGCAACGTGAGCTTTGCTGGCAGGAGGCAGGTTGGGCAGGAGGCTGCCGGGTCCGTCGCTGCTGCTGCAGCTCTTGCAGGCCCAGGACTCCACATTGCTAGTTTGCTAACTGTGCTAAACCCTGCGCTACAGTTCTGTGTCTCTCTGCACACAGTAATAAAAACAGACTTGGGATAATCCACTAGAAATGCCCAACAGCAAGGTGAATCGATATTTATCATATCATGTCAGAACAGAGCTATTGGTCCAGACTCTCCCCTTGGAACCTCCTAGTTTTACTACTTATTGCTTTTTTTACTATAGCTTATGAAACTGGAATTTGTAATTCATATGAATTCCATACAATGAATGAGAGGAATGGCAATAGCAAGAAGTATAAACTCTAAGTGGAAAATTGAAAAAAATAATTCTTTCTCTAAGGCATATAATTTTTTATATTTCTCAAGAAGATTAAGGTAGATTTTTGTGTTGCTGTGTAGGTGTGCAACATCTTTTACACTTCTACCTTTCAACTTTTTTGGGAATGTCCCCAACATAGAAACACATTTTTCAGAATAAATGCTGAGACAGACAGAGTGCTCCTTGGGAACCGTATTTCCAGCCCCATGAGGTGCCACTGTTGGTGAACATGCTATGAGCTGAGTATTGCCCCTTGGGAAGTGAGTGATTCCTGGTCCATGACAAAAAACACATTGGAAGAAGCAAGCAGGTTTGGGGTGGGATGAGCTTGAAGGCCACAGCATCTCCAGGAGGCTCTGTTAGCTAATCTCTTAGTTGCTGTTTTGTTTCTAGATGTTTCTTCTGTAAAAGCTTTCTGTTGTTCTGCTTCCTGCAATGTTTGAGAAGCTGCTGAGGGGCCTTCTTCACTTCCCTCTCCCAACCCAGTTAAGAGTTCAAGTATTATCCCTGTATGTTGCAAATTTTGATCATTACCTAGATGGTCAAACAGACTAGATTTAAAGGAAACATCCCGAAAACGAACCACCATTTTTCTGAAAGTAAAATGTTATTTTCTTCCATTTCTTTTGTATTTATTGTTCATGGTACTGTTAGTAGAGAAAGACCCATGCATTTGGCTGTGATAGTTTACACAGTGTTTAGTGGTTAAAAGCTACAGACATGGTCAATGAGCTAATTCAATAATCTCTTACCTTCTGCTAAGTGATGTGTTATGGGAACGTGTCCTAAATGGCTGCAGAATGTCATGTCACAATGCATTTTTCTGCTAGGACATAGCAGAGGCTCCAGGGGTGGGCATGCATTTTGAGAGATCTGCTACATAGAAACTGCCTGGAGACTTTGGATGCTGTCACACTTAAATTTATGACTGTGTTTCTTGTGAATTAGCCTATGTGATGTACATAGAATCAAAATTTGTTAATTTATTTATATGTGTATTATTGTCTGTGAAATGTGCACACACAAACACACACATATGATGTCTATTATATGCATTAGTGTTCAATTAATAGCAGTTTTAAGGGATAAATTTACCTAGTGCAAAAAAAAGGTAGTGCTCAAAATGTGAAGGTCTTGATAGGAAAATAAATTACATGAAGGAGGAGAAAATAAGAAAAAAAGGAAAAAACCAAGATCACAAGCGAAAGGAAAAAGATTTTGGGTGATCAATAGACAACCACAGTTAAGAGCAGTGAGGAATGTGCAAAACCTCCTATTTGCATTGGATAGTGCAACATTGTCCTATTTTATGCTATTTTTTCTCTGCAAATCAAATGGTATCCAGAATCATGGCATAATATAGTTGAACCAACTCTCATCCATTATATTTAAAGACCACAACACAGGGCATCTGTAGTATAGGACTGTACATATTTCTTGTGGTTCTGATACTATTAAAGCTACTTAAGTGTCATGACGTGTTTATTTATGAGATCATCAAAGCCACTTAATAACTTTCTTTTGGTTACTTGTTTACATCTGTGTAATGCAGAGCCAGATTGTACAGCCCACAGTCACATCAGCGAGCACTTACTCATGCAGGTTGTGCCACTGACATAAGGGTTTCGCAATCTGGCCCATTATGTATCAAAATACACGAGGCCAAGATCTTATCACGTACAATCATGTAAATCTGGCTTTAATCCATTTAAGATCCAAGTTAGGTACGTAGATATAAATCAGTGAAATTTCGTTGGCTTCAGTATTTGATTCAGTGGAGCTACTCTGATTTACGCTGAGAAGATCAGGCCCATTAGATCTGCAATTTAGAAATGCATTTGCTCCACTGCATGTATAAACGTTAGGATAGCTGAAATTAACATCACCACAAAAAAGATTATTTTCAACACTGGCTATTTAAAATATCTCTGCACAATATAAACAAAGAGAATTATGTCAGAGTTAGTAGCAAGGAGGTTTAAGAGTCACATATGTCTTAACCTTTACACTGGCTATGAGTACATCAGTTTCTACAAGATGAACTGCATTATAAAGTAAATAGATCTGCTTTAAAAGAAAGGTCAGGACACATGTTCTGCTAAAATCTAATTTCAGTCTATTGCCCTATAACCTACTGCTCTCTGGAATACAACAGATATAATAGTAAAGAGCCTGCATTTAATTATCTATGATATAAAGCCTCCTTAGCCTCCTGAGAATATTCACAAGAATAATAGAAGGTATTCTCAAAATATTGTATTTACTTCTGTACACACAGTGCATTCTGTTTTAACTGTCTTTCCTGCTGTCTGGAAATATTATTCTAGCACCTCTTGTAGCCTTAATCCAGTGTTATATTACTTTTATGTCCTGAAAGACTGGATTGTTTTACCGGTCCAAGCAAACGGCATTGCATACTGTTAGCTAGTGGTAGGTTCCTGTGAGCTTATTAAGAGCAAGCTTTGCTCATCATCCTTATGCATTAACTGTTTGCTGCTGCCTATTTTTAAGATGAATTACGTTAGGATTCAACAGCTTAATAATAACATTAATTTTGTGTGATACAAGTCAGAAGAACTTTAAAGCGAAGGGTACTTGCCACAATCTCAGTGTTAGCCTGATGGAGAAACACCTAAAGATAATGCGTAGACTTAAATAAAAGAATAATTAAGATGGGCTTAGTCGTGTTATAACTGATGTGCCATGCAGTCCTAAATCAACATGTCATTTAGAAAGGAGATAGATGGTAAGTTAGCTTTTAATGGTGATCATTCAAGCACATGCCTGAAATATTTAAACAATTTTCAGGAAACAAAAGAGAAAAACACCTATCTAGGGCTTAAATCTAAATGAAGAAATTTTTGTCTCATGTTTGACACTGCATATATCATTGCAAACAGGCATGTACAAAATATATTCTGAACAGATATCAGCTGGCATAATTACTGAATAAATTAGAGTAACTCCACCAAAATACAACAGCTGAGGATCAGGCCTGAACCAGCCATAGCAATCCATCTCTCCTGGGACCCAGGAAGGATGGTCCTGGAGGATGCTTTGAAAGTAAACACCCCCTAAGAATTAGCATTTTAGCAGAGTTTAAGAGGTTTCTAATTTGATTTTTGCAGATGGGTAAGGATCGATTCCCTGTAGTTTGAATCCAGAAAATGACTGAGCTGACTGCATTCATAGTGCGCATTTCTGCCTTCGTTCCTCCATCCCTCACCAACACCACTATCTTAAGATGATTGTTCAATACGTAGGTGAATTAAAACTTCATATATTTATACATATACTTCCCTGGAGTCTTTTCCATGGAAGACGGTGATAGTCATTTAAGGTAGTATTCTGTCATCATTGTAAACTCATCATTCCCACTGAAGTCCAGTGTGTTCTGCAAAAAGGAAGAAAATGATGGAAAAGGAAAGGGAAAAAAAAAAAAGGAAAAGGAAGGAAAGGAAGCAGGATGGCTCCTAAAGCTGACCCAGGAAAACAGATAGCCTGAATTCCTACATCTGTGACTAGTTTGGGAATCAGATCGGAAACGCCTATGAAATTGTTACACAAAAAGATGTGACTTTCTCTTTTCTCATGAAATGTCTTACTGTGTTATTGTCTTGTTGGAAGGTGTTGCTTTGGTAGAGTTTATGGCAGGAGCTCCTTGTAAGAAGCACAATAGCACTCTTTCAAACTTTCAAAAAAAAAAATCACAAAATGGTAAATACTTATCTTATGTCAACTGTTTCAGTCTTGCTGCTTATTGATTTCCTGGCCTCGTATCTCCAAAAGGCCTTCACACCTGGTGAAAAACCACAGTACAAAATGAGTTACTCGGCCACTGGTAGGTGCAGATTTGTTTCTAAATTTTTTTCTTGTATTTCTTTCAGGGATCACCACAGAGCCTACTTTCAGTCTGGGGTTGCTCTGGCGTGGCTCCTTTGTGGAGGAAAAAGGCTGCGATGACCCATTGGGGGGGCAGGGGGGGCTCTGAGTGACCTCCCTTGTGGGCATTTTCTTGTCCTGTTTGGTAAGTCCATAAAACTAGTGCAATCTGATGCACTTTAGAAGCATAAAAGATGCTAAGGCATGTGACTGTGCTGGTGAAGCTAGTTTAATCGTACCCAAAGGAGAAGAATAAATTCCACCTAGAAGCAAGAAAAATGCCTCTAATTCTCCTTTAGGGAGCATCTATATAACTAACTTTCCTATTCCAGTGCGATGAGACCTAGCAGTCTCTTCAGAGACTCCTGGTTTTACTGTTTCAAGTTTTCTTAGAAAGCTTAATACTTCCACACAGGAGAGTTCCTTCTGGGGCATTAAAATACAGATCCCTAGGACCCCTCTTCCATTTCTTGCAAAATTAATGGTAATTACAAAGAATGATTAGCAGCTTCAGTGCTTATTAGTCTTACTTTTTGAAATTCTGAAACAAATGTTTTTTCTTCCACTGTAACCGATCATTTTAATTTCCCTTCTTTGTCTGTAATAAAAATTGACGTTAAAGGATGCCTGAGGCAGTGTAATGAGAAAATGAAATTAGTTTTTCAGTTGGCTGGTCAAAAGCATTTTATACACGATAATAAACAGTTTATTTTACTCTTTTGCTTATGACATAATAAATGATAAAAACATTTTCTTGAAATAGATATTGCCACTATGCTACAGAGAGCTCAAGCCAGGATCTTTTCCATTCATGGAGTCACATAACAACTCTGGCGAATGTTTGCCATCTTCATCTGCTTTTCTGAACCATTTTTGGTCGTATGCAATAGTGGATCTCCCCACTGAACCTGACCAAAAATTTAGGGCTTTCTTCTTCCGTCTTGAAGACCTTTCTCAGAAATGCAGGGTCAATTACACTGTGTCACCTAGGAGTAAATCTGTGTTAACGCATTTCTGAAGAGTGGCTCAGAATTTTATATAGTATCCTTGAAGCCGAACCAAACCCTTTATTTAAACCAAATTGCACGGTTTCATTTGCGAATGCTGAGCAACAGAGGGAGCCTGAGCAGAAGCACGGCGCAGCCAAGCAGTCCTACTGCGCTGGATCAGCCCATTTCTTCCTCTCTGTCTTTAAACTTCAGGACGGGGCAAACTGGGGTTGTTAATGGTTTGCATAAATTCTGGATTGTCAAACTATCCACTGATTTCTGAGGCCATATTGAGAATGTTTGCAGGTAAGGGGAACAAGAGGCTCAGATAGTTGTTTAGGGTTCAGCAGAAGTCTGTGACCACTTTGAGATTTATCCCATTTCAGCTACCTATCCCTGCTTCCACATTTTGCGTGAATTGTAAAAGCCTTTTCTTCACAGAGGCTCTTTCTGAGGTGAACGTATGAGATGCCTTGAATTGTTTAGATTGGTTCAGATTGATTGTAGTGGCTTCTTCAAAGCAAGAAATCAAGATAGGCTAGTGGTGAGATGAACACATAACATATTGATAAATGTAGTTACATATATGAGCCGGGGAAAAAAAAGAGAAAAAGCTGAGTTTCTTACACATGATTCTTACAGTTCTTGACAGCTTGAACTCCCACATGCTTGAATAGTTCAATACTGGATTAGTGTGATGCCTGCTTGGCGGATCCTGTGGGGCATAGACTCAGCAAGAAACACATCATTCAGGATTTTGGGGACAGCTTGTAAACTGTCCAGCACTACTAGCGATCCCACTCCAATCAAAGTCAAACTTGAAGATGGAACAAGTGGGGAGAAAAAGAGAAGGTCTCTTATTTATGCTCCCATAATTTATGTTCTGAATTGCTATTAGTCCATTTCTGTAGGATAGCAGCAGTGAAAGATTTATTTGTAAAATAATATGAACTGTACTGAGCAAGCTAGAGCATGCTTAATTACAAAAGCAAGAAGGAAAAGCAGAATAGACATGTAAGGACTGAACTGAAATCCTGATTATATATTTATTTTTACTGAAGTCCAAAGCAAAACTGTCATTACATTTAACAAATCCAGGGGGTTACCTATTAACATCAGGGCCTGATTTTCTTCTGTGTTTAGGGAAATGGAAAATTCTCATTCAAGTACACTTAAAACTTGTTTGTAAATGGCAAGCTATTGTGTTGAATTATAGTCTTTTTGTGAAAAAAACCCAACCAACCCCATTGTTGAAAAACTATTGAAACCTTTGGGATCTTAACAACTGCACCAGTAATATTAATATTCCTGGTAACATGTTACTAGAGCCACTTTTATTATGTGCCAAGCTAGTTTTCACTAGAATAATCAACATTTAAGAACAAAGAATGTGTTTTCATATTCCTACTCATATATATTTTCCCATTGACACTGCTAGGAGTGTTCATGAAACTGAAGACTGCATTTTTCGTAAGTCTAGCCTAAGGTAAGACATGCTGCATTTATATGATGAGTGAAAATCTTAAAATAAAATGTGAGTATGGGTATGTATTAGAAATGGAGATCTGATACTGCAGTACTCATGAATCCAGCAAACAAACCCAAGTTATGATGCAATAGGTGGAAAATGACCATCAGGATTCAAAATAAAGAATGGCATAAGTTTATGTTGGAAAGACTCCTCAAGTGGTCACCTACTCCAGTTCCCGAGGGCAGACTCTCGGGAACTGGAGCAGACTATGCCAAGGTGTTTTTTTCTGACAGATGTTTTGAATCTCAAAAACCTCAGCAGGGAGAGCCACTGCATCTTCCACTCCTCAAGGAGCTGCCCAGAGTCTCTGCTGCATGGACAGCCCAGTGCTCCCCGTCATAACCAACACCCATGATTCCTTTCCTCTGTGCCAATGCCTTCTATGAGCTTTTGAAGACTACTGCTGATCTCCCCTCAGTATTCTCCCCCATCTTCTTTCTGTTAAACAGTGCAAGTTTAGTTTAATTTTCATTCTTGAAGTGAGTGGAATGCAAACCCAGCTGAGGTCACACTTCCCAGCAGGCTATTATAAGGATAATTAAACAGCAGAAATTATTAACAAAGAATACAGTAATCTGTCCATTCTTTAATGTCATTAAATCACAGTGTATCTGCTGGTACAAATGCAAACTACTTGGATGGATTATTGGGTGAGATTTGGTGGCCTCTGCTCTGCTCACAATTACAAAACTTGTTTGGAAACATTAGCTGGAGATATTTCCCGACTTTTAGGAAGCAGCTTATTTGCTATCCAGATAACTGTGTCACTCTTCATATACGTGTACATGAGGAAGCCCCAGGAATGTGAAGAGAAATGTGACCCTTACATCCAAGGTCCATTTTCCCTGCTGAATAACGAATAATCCAGTTTTCCTGCTGGGATGTGGCTGTGCAGAGCCTGACCGTAGCCACACTTCCCCAGCTCTAAATCCAAACCCGAAAGGGTATTTTCTTGTCTCGGCCCCAGCACAGACCTGGAGATGGTGCAGGAAGGCAGGAATATGAAATTTCAAATCAGGCGAATGCAGTGAGTAAGACTGATAACCTAACGTATACCTTGAAATTTACTCCATCAAACTACAAATGAATTATCTTTTGTCATTCCAGATACATTTCCTGAGAGCGATCTAATTTTGGAGATGGTGAATTCTCCCTCTTAAATTTCTCAAGGTTACATAATTATCCAGGAATTTCCTTCAGATACGCAGAAAACATTTTAGCAAATGTGAACATCGTGGCAGCAATAGCAAACTTGAACCTGTATGGAGCCATAATTAAAATAGGGATTGTTCCACAGATATTCCAGTACTTTTTTCTCCAATGGTGAAAACTGAGTGAATTTCTGAAGAAAACATTATTCATGCTATGTATTCCTTGCTTTTATAAGACCATAAATAAACTCTAAATTCCTGAAGGTGGGCTTTTTTTCTGTGCAAAAAATGCAGCTGTTTCCTAACTAATTTTCTTGAAAATGAGCAAATTGATGTGTTAGCTAAAATAACATATACCTCTGCTTAGCATTTGATATGAAAATTTCATTTTATAGATATTATGCCCAAAATATTTTATTTAATTCAAGTGTTTGTCATAAGTTAGATGACAAATTGAGTTAAGAATTTCACCAGGCTGCCCCTTCATGGGGTGTGCAGAAGAGGTCATGATATCTTCCACATATCTCTGACTTTCAATAATTTTCCAGGAAGCCCAAGGACAAGCAAGATGACCTCCCTTTTATTTTAAAACTCAATTATAGAAAACAGAAATGTGTGAGGACAAAAATCAAACTTTTTCTGGAGAGGAAGCAACCACTTTGTGGCACTCAATATTGCTTCTCCCTTTCCGGCTCAGCCCTGGCTCGTGTGTGGTGTCCATATGGATGAGGTTTATGGGTATATATGCTCTTCTAACATATCCAAATATTTACCTTGTGCATCTCAGTACAACATCATTAATTTTACTAACCTCCCATTCTCGGTAAGTGCCAGCTGCCTTTGGGTTTCCAAGGCACTCGGATCTGATAAGTGAGCTCTTGTGTTAGCGCTGTGACGGTCAAAGGTCCATGTCAGGTCAGGACCTCTGCTCTGTGGGAGAGATAAACTGATTTAAAACTACCAGAGGAAACAAGTAAAGGGAAAAATGGAATTTATAAAGCTTATGAAATGTCATGAGACGTGTTGCAGCCTTTCGGACAAATGCTGAATGCGGTTAACCCGGAGGAAAAAGGGGGAGATCAAAAGATCACCTGCTACTAGAAAAAGACCTGGTGCTAGGGACGAGTGGGACATAGTAAGATCCCTTTTAGCTGGATCAGCAACGATGCTTCGATTTCCTTCTGAGACTGGAAAGGTATAATTAGGAACGTTTTTTTTTACCGCTGCAGATTCAACTTGTGAGCTTTATTTAGTACAGTAAAAAAATCCAGAGAAATAAAACCATCATATTTAATTTGAGTTCACAGTATAACATTTGTTAATATTTGTCTATTTTTGGTTAAGTGGGTAAATCACATAACTATTAAATATGCAAGATACAAACCACAGTCAATTAAATGATAGCTAAGGTACTGTGGCAGACCCGATTAAATTGGTGCGCTATTAAGATTATATACACAACATCGGTGGAACAGCATCTCAGACATGTGCTGTGAAATTGAAAAAGAAGTTTGTTGGAGTCCCAGCTACCCAGACGGGGCTCCCATGCGTTGGATACAAACCCTGAGCTTTGCACTCTCTGGTCTGAGCAAGTCCTGCAAGTTGTGCCACCTTCCTCCAAAGGCGATCTGCATCTCCTCGTATTTATTTGTACCGGCTGCCACGAAGAGAAACAGTAGAGGACCCAGGTGGAAGGTGCTTAGTGCAGTTATTCCTCTTTCCTCATCAAAAGCTTGTGCGCCTGGGGAGGCTCTCGCTGGAGTCAGGGGAAAGGCGACAGCCTTTGAAATCGGTGCTTGCTGCATTTTGGAGCAGGAGTTAGCCCTGGACGTTCAGGTTCACAAGCATGAGCACCACTTCATCTCTTCTCTAGCTTCCCAAATAGGAAGCGCTCACCACTGAAGTTCAAATGTGACTTTTAAAATCTTTAATCAAATCCTGTAGTTAAGATTCAATGGGAAGATTCATGCTGGAAATATGTTTTTTTCCAACTGTCAAATCTGGCACAATATTAAATGTGTCACAGCAGAATTGGTAATATCTCTTCTCAAATTCTTTTCCTAAGGCTTTTTGATGTGAACAAGTGAAGGTACTGGGGAAAAGTGAACTAGTTAAGAAAATGTAACTGAATCGAGGATCGATTTAGAACCAAAGCAGAAATAAATTTATTGTATACGTCATAATAATGAATGTCTACCACCTTTTTTAGTTTTGCATGTTGAGACATCTGTTAACATTGGCAGGAAGAGTTATAGTGTTGTGTAGTAAATCATTCTTGTGGGGTTTCCATGCACCTGAAAAATAGATCAAAATAAGATCGTTCTCTTCCCTTGTCTTTTCCTAATAAAATTTTGCATATTTGGATTAGCAGGAGACTGATTCTGCAAAATCTAAACCAAATAAAATCTAAAGAAAATGTTTGTGCTTGAAATTGTAACTAGACTCAGTGCAATCAATAGTTGTTCAATCCTCAAGCATTTTCTGAGATGTTTTAAGATGGTATTATAAACTTTGCAGAATTTTTTTTTTGAATGAACGCAAAAGATTTTGATTTGGTCCTTTGCTCTTCTGTAAGATATTTGCACAGGAACAGAATTGCTGGGAAACACAGCCCAAGAACTGCACAACTCACCGTTTCTGAAGCAGATACAAGAGTCGCACAGTTGCAGCATCTCCCCAGGTACGCCACGCATGGATGCCTTCTGTTTCTGCTCTGCCAGCCTTTCCAGCATATACAAAGTAAAATTGCATTATCTTGGCACTTCCTATTTTAATTTCTGCATGGCTAGATTGCTTTTCTCCCCCATTTTTGTTAAGAAGGACGAGAATGGTGCAGAGTTGTGCTGAGCTTTGCCAGGAGATGTTCCTTGCCTATCAAGAAAATTGGGCAAAAGCATGATCAGACAAGTGTGCACATTTGCCATCTTGCTCTGCTCTTGCAGGGCTGGCTCCTTTGTCGGGGATAATAACATCAGGGAGATGACCTTGCAAGGTAAACCACACATTTATTTAGTCTCTAAGCTCTGCTAGCATGTTGGCTGAAGTATGATCTTTGTCAGGCCTGGAGATGTAATTACCCTGAGAGTTAATGCTAATTGGTTTATTGAGTTTAATTGGATATCATTAAAAATACTGTCCTCTCATGCTGAAACTAAGACAATATTCTTCCAAAGGAAAAAGGATGATTCTTAGTTTACCATTCGTATGTAACCTTAATTTTACATAATTTTTCCACAACAAATTTTGGATGAACAAGGTCTACCACTAGGGACATTTTATTTTTAGTTCTGCCTACTACTCTCAACCTTTCCAAAGTTTTGGATGAAGAACTTGAGAAAATGTTTGATGATATCACTAAGGTTAATTACAATTTCAGCTGTGGCAAGAGACATGCTGTAAATGATTTAAAGAATAATAAAACTGTAGAGGTCAAAAGAGCTGACAAAGGAGTTTTCAGTCGTCATAATGAATGATGAGTTGGAATAATTAGACAGTTTTAGTGACGATTATCAGAAATTAGCATGTGATCTCACTAAAGAGTTTCAACTGCTCTTAGATGGGTTTACTGATCAGGTTTTGAAAAAGGGGCAGTTTACAATTAATAAAGATATTTTTTGTCATTGCTAGGACTGCAACTCTGTATGGCATGTATCATTTCAGGACAGGGAAGTCTAAATGTTCCTAGATAAAGAAGGAGGTAGAGTTTTGGGTTTGGATGTGGAAAGTAGGAAAATGACAACATTCGGCCTCATTTATTTGTAATTAAGACCTATTGAAACAGCATAATCCTTTTTTGGGGGTCACAGTAAAAAAAACCAAAACAAAACCAAAGTTAATTTCCTAAAACAACAGGAAAATCTTGGACATATGGTCAGTTAGACAGCTACCTCGTGGCTGGGGAACTGAAATTTTGGGCAACTGTCCACAAAGTCCAACTATTTTGTGCCACTTACTTAGAAAGACTTCAAAAAATAACTCATATTTTGTTCCAGTAGTCTAATAGTAAAAGGGACAGAGTGATCTGGAGTTTCTTCTATTTATTTCATTTCAGATGTGATAGGTCTTGACCAGAGTCCTAAACTCCACTGTTTTGCTAATAATGCACACCTGGTTGCAATGGGGAGGACACCAGTAGTTTCTCTTTGAATGTTGGCTAAATCCCAACACAGGTCATCCTGATTTCAAGTAATTTTCAGCACTTTTGCAAGTAAAATTTTGCAGAATTGGGTCTGAATATGGTAACACGTAGAAGATGGAGTATATTGAGCTTCCCAATTATTCAGAATATATGATCCTGTAGCGGAATAAAGATAAGGATCACAGAGTGTAAATCCTTTATAAAACTTAATTTAAGCTTTCTACTCAATATTAAAAATGTATTAGTATTTCATTCCACTCTAAGGCCTGTTTAGCTGGTTCCCTTTAGTGTCTCTGACTTGTGGTTACTAAGGCAACTCTGGCATTGGAGGGAGGAATACAATAAAAGTATTTATGTTATTTACTTAAAGGCATTTGCTATTCAAAGATTTTTTTCATATTAAAGATACTTATTGCATTTTCATTATAAAACTTATTTTTTAAAACTTTAATTATAAAATATGACAAATTCTGAATATTTTTTTATTTAATTATTAAACAATTTTTCTCCCAGATATGTGGGACAAAGAGAATCCATATAAGTATAAGCCAATATTTAATAGAAGAATTTAACATTAATTTTAAAAGCATTTGCGTGGGAATGGCTTTACTTCTTAACCATTTCACCAGCCATACATAAAGCTCTATCCTAAGACAAATGCTGGTATAACTGCCTTTTATTGGGTCATCAGGATTAGAGACAGGCAAAGCCCACGCTGCTGAGAGCTGCTCAATCAGATTTTTGCAGGTGGGCCCAACAGAGTTGCTAGTGAAGTCAGCTGAGTCTTATTTTGACTTTAGCGAAGTGTGGCTGATGGGAAGTTATAAAGAGGTTCATTGTAAAGCAGCAGTAAGAATTTCACCATTAAGCTTGTTTTCCTATTTTCTAGCTGGAAGTTAGAAGGATTTGAAACTCATCCAGGGATTTGAAACTTCAGCAGTTTCTTTTCCTCTGATATACTTCAACCAGGCAAAGAAAATTTTCAGGCTGTATTATGACCTTAATTCCTCCATATAACCCATTATCTGCTCATTACTGAGCTATGATAAACATGGAGTCCTTCAAGGACTCTTTTTCCCCAAATCACTTTAAGAATGAATGCTAGCAACATTGAATCAAGGGCATATTGTCAAATGGAATCATTTCACGGTAAGCGGAGTTTTCTTTGAATTATGGCTGGCATCTTGGATAGGTGGG
>VYXH01003460.1:998059-1015245 GCA_013397275.1 Burhinus bistriatus
AAAAAAAAAGGCCAAAAAAACCCAACAAAACAAGGCTGGAGTATATATATCTAAGAGTGAGCTTAAAGGGGGTTTCCATCAGTCATTAACTCTGTTTTTTTTGTATGTATCTTATAGCAAAGGTGGTCATAACAGCATAGTATGATTTCCTGGATAATATGTAGTATGACAAATTAGATGATATAAGTGAAGTGGCTGTGTATGACCAGCAGCAGCAAAGAAGTTACATAAATAAACCAAAGTTAATTAAAATGTTAGCATATATAAATAATCCAAGGTTAGTGAACATTGTTTCATTTTAAATTAATAAATATGCAAAGGTAATGTTTATAATTAAAGCTATAATTTATCTTCATGCTCTGCTTGTTTAATAACAGTGGTAACACAATGTTACATGCAGAAATGCAGTAATAGATTTGTTTAGCACTGACATTATAAACAAATGTCTCAGTCTATTTATTCTAAGTTATGATACAGATTCTTTTCACATGCGTCTGATGGCCTTTAAACCATTTAAAATGAACTACATTAATGTAATCTAATCTTGATACTGAACATAACATTTCAGTTTGAATTATCCAGAATCCATGATCCATTTTATTACTCACAAAGCACTTTATACATTTATGATAATGGCAAACCTTGCTCTGTTATTTAAATCCCATTTCAGATGGGATTTTTTTTATTATTTTATTTTTTAAAACATTTTTGGTAGTAAAATACAAATAAAGAAAAGTCAGTGCTCAGTAAGCCCTTTAACAAAGCAAACAATTCAGCTTTTTATGACATTAGCAAATAATAAAGAAAAGATCTGACATTTACACTTGATGAAATTTTATGCTATAACAGAGATGAAGAAAATGGAATGGAAATCACACATGATAAAACCTGTCCATGGAATTCAGATGGGTCTTAAAAATAATCATTGCTAAATATTTTGGGAGTTCTCTTACTTTATTGACGTCCGCATTTTGCTGGAAAAATCTGTCCTTAAAAGTCAGTTCTTCAACACATGCAAACACTCTATTTAGTTGGAGTCATTCTGGCAAAATAATAATGAGGGACTTCAGGGGATTTATTCATGTAAGGAAAAAGGCAATGTAACATGGTATAGAAATATTCAAATAGAGGTTTGTAGGAATTAGAATTGATTTGATATAGTAGTCACAAGAAATGGATTTAGTTTTCCTGAAAACTTCTGGTAAATGTTCTTGGAATTTGCATTTAATCAACTTGATTTTGAATTCACAGTATCTTATATTTATAGTTGGTCTAGATTTCAACTCATGTGCCCACGGCTGTGTTTTCTGGTGTTAGAATAAAACATGCGATGCTAGGAGCAATTATGCATATTAACTTATTGCAGTGAAATTTATTTACAGTTAATTCACCCTTTTCCATAGATGAGATCACTCATGTATAAAAATAGCACGCACAAGACCTAAACCTGAGGTGAGCAGCTACTAGCACCTTCCTTTAAATAATAAACTAAATTGGTTAAACATCAGGTTTATTTGACTGAACTTTGAAAGCACAGTTCAGGCTGGCATTCCTCATCTACTTTGTTAGCGTCATGATGACACAGAGCTGCAGGATCAGGTACCTGGTTCATACACAAAGCAGTGCCCTGCATGTTAAGGGAAGATGTCTGCTATAGCCCAATATCATGAATCAGTGCTTATCTGATCAACTTGCCTGTCTAAAATAAAAAAAAAAAGACAATAGAACATATTCAGTGTCTGAATACTAAAGAATAAATTAAAAGAATATTCTGGATTTTATGGGCTTGCTTTACTTCTGACATGTCACAAAAATCACCTCCACAGTAACTGTGTGTGCAAAAGGCCATTATTAATAAATTGCCATTTTAAGAAAGTATTTTTAGAATTATGTCATTCACCCCAGTGGGAAAGTTTATCTTTTGAAAACTTCACCTTCAATGTCATACCCAGCAGAACTTAGTCCTTAATAGAAATGATGCATGAATATTTATTTTCTCTTTGTATCTGCATATTAGCAAGGGATTTCAGTAGGGACATGAAAGACCGAAATACAGCTGATGTTATAGAGAAGAGGAAAAAGAAAAAAAAAAAAAAAATTCTCATCACAAAGCTAAATCTACTCTAAAAGTGTTTCATTATACTACCAAAATAACAAATGAGCAAGAAATCTAGTGAAGCATGGAATGTATAAAATTTCACAAAGCTGTAATGAGTAAGCAAATAGGTTATAAACAGGTAAATGTGATGATGTTTAAAAAAAATGATGTACAAGAAAGTAATGGAGGCAGAAGTGTCAGAGACTGTGTGATTTACATGGTGACTCTCACTGACATTTTGGTGTCCTGGGTAGTGTCCCTGTCAGAGTTTTGAGACAAGCACACAATGCTTGGCCAAGAAGAGCTAGTAGATTTAACCACAGAGGAGAATTAGGAATTTTCAGTCCCGAGACTGACTCCTTCAGTTGTGTTGGACAACTTATGACTGCTCAGAGGCATTTTCCCTGTTGCAAGTATGAAGTTGGTAATAGGTTATTTAATTATCTTTAAAGAGATGGGATGGTGTTGTTTAAAATAATTTGGTGTAACTTTTAATGGTCATTATTAGGACAAAGCAAGAGACCACTATTTTTTAGATGTTTCATTATGACAAAAGGAACACATCCTAAAAGGTTACTTTAAATACTGTATTTAAGGACAAAAAAGAAGAGAAATTTCTACAAGAAGTTAAACAGCAGGTTTCAGCTGTATCATTCTCTTTAAATCATCTTTTCTAATCGGAGACAAAACAAGAAAGGTACCCTCAGATGTGGTACCACACCATTTTCACGTTGTTTGCAGTAAGTGCTGAGAGTAGAGTGCATTTTGCATAAAATCAGTGTCTGTGAGGGGGGGAAAGAAAAAAAAGCAGTGCAAAGACTTCGGGATTTATCCTTTAAGTGCCTCTCTGGGAACAAAGCTGTGCCCAGCAAGGGCAGGAGCAGAGGGCAGGAGGAAGGAGGTGGACAATAGAAAGGCTATCACAGGGTGAAAGGGGTAACAAAACAGGACGAGCATCAGGAGGGAACATCTTCATTAATTTTATCATGTATTTACTTTCCTCAGTCTTCTTGTGTGTTCATTCCACCTTGATCCCGTTCTGTGATATCCTTGCAGATTTATAGTAAACATCTCCCTTCAGGATAACAAAAAAGAGATAAGCCTGAACTGTAAAAGAACAAAACAAAAAACTCAACTAAAAAAAAACCCCAAAACAAAGGGAAAAAAGGAAAGCTCATTACAAAGCTATCATCACAGGTACTGTGTGATAGCACCTGAAACTGATAGTCACAAAACCCAGATACAATATAACCAAATTACTCCGATGCTCTTTCACTAGAGAAATCTTTTTCCCTTTCTTCTTCACAAAACCCTTTCCTCAGAATAATTATTAAGACAGGCCTAGGGAACTGTGTTCATTTCAGAGCTTTCATTTTTAGAAAGACTGTTTAATATTTATATAAAGCTCATGTTAAGTTTGTGCACCTGTCAAAATACTAAATTATATGATAGTGATTGCAAAATGAGCTATTTATCAGACAGATGTCTCTACCAAACCTGGAGTACATAGATACGGAGGGGCAGATCACCTCCCGCTCCAGGGTAATGGTGCTTTATTTACGACAACCTGCCAGGGAGGGGATGTGTTTCACCCTGCCGGCTCCCAAGGCTGTGCGGGGTGAACGAGCTCTGCCAAAGAATGCCCTTTGCACCACAGGAGATATAACACTAGTAACTTTTCCTTGAATAAAGCCTTGTGAAACACGAGTAACTATTCTGACGTATAGCTTACCCTCTCATTTCCTACAGGGTTCTTCAAAAGTTGCCTTGTTCTGGTATGGGGTGGCTTCTTTCTCCAGCTGTGGCCTTAGGAGCGAAAAAATAACGTGAGGGTACACTTTAAGCAGAAGACAGATGTTCTCATGAAATAATTCTATAATCAACAGCATTGTAGAATAATGTGTAGAGGTGTTAAAGTCTGACCTCAAGCAGCTGTAAATTGTAACTGAAATGTGCTGCTTGTTACTGCCGGGAATAGGTCAGGGTGTCAGGAGCCCGAGCGAAGGGGCAGAGCTCAAGGGAAAGGTCGTAGCAGGAGAGGATGGAGAGGCGACAAGTTGAGTAACACAGGGCATTGGTAATACCACAACCCACAGGAAGTTTAAGCAGTTTGCTATAACTTCCTCCAGATGTCTCTGAATTTGTGCCTTGCGTTTGCTGGGTATATCCATCTGCCTTGGAGCCGCCTAGGCTGCCTGTGCCTCTGAGCCTCGCCACTAAGAGATATATAATGCGGTGTCTTATTTTCATCTTTAATGAGAAGCTCCTCTGCATCAGAAACCCCTGCATGTATGAACCTGGATATATATTAAAAAACAAGTACGCTGGTCCTGGACCTCAAGTGCTTCGATCTGGCATCTAGGAAACATAGCACCTTGCCTCCAGCAGGCTAGGCTTCTTTTACAGTATCTCAAAGAAAAATTCAATGTCTTTATGTCCAAAATAATCTTGTGTGCTTTTTTTTTTAAAAAAAAAAAAAAGTAGTATTTATTTATGAAGAATAAGCTGCATGGGCTTCACTCTGCTTTGGAGAGAATTTCTTTGTAAATACAACTAAGACTCTCTAATCCCTGTTATAATAAACTCCACTGATCTGAAGACGTGTATATCACAGTTGCTGCTTTTCAGCAGCACAGTGCTTCCTGCGTGATCCACGGAGCAAAATTTCTCACACTGGGAGGAAAAAAAAAAGGGAGAAAGTAAAATAACTGAATGCCTTCCTAAAATGCAAATCCATACCAGTTTGCTACTAAGCTGCCTTGAAAGTCTATGCACTCAGAAACCCAGAAGAAAACCAGCAGCCACTATCTGGCTAGCAAATCACTACCTATATTATCCAAAACATGTGGCAAAACCCTGGTAAATATATGTTTGGAAGCATGCAGTTTCTTTAATAAGTTCTCAAATTCAAAAGCCATTAGGGAATTTTGCACAAATTATTGAAATATATTAGCATAATAGAAAAAATATACTGCATGTCACTTTTGTGTACTGCATATCTGTACTTATTCCAGTTACTTAATTCATATATTAAATACGCTAGGCAGAGAAATAGTTTTTTACTCAGTTTGCATTTGTTTTGATTGTGTGTGATGGATTATGAATTGCCGTGCTACTGATATACCTATGCAAAAATACAATGCAATAGATGTATAATTATGACCTGAAGTGAAAATGAATTATGACTCCTCTGATACTTCTTATGATTTGCTGCATTATAAATAACACTGATTTATTATTGTTTCACCTACTGCTCTGCTAGTGATGGATCATCATAGTAGATCATCATAATTTTGAAATCAGAACAGAGCTGTTTTTTCTTCCATATAATTCAATTTTAACTCCACTACTGAGGTTGTTGAGTATCACAATCCATCTACTTTACGTTATGTTTTATTAGAAAGAAGATATGTTAATATATTTGGTAGCTGTTCATTACTAATATCTGTTTATTAGACTTCTTTATTAAACTGTCCAATGTACCTTTTGATAGTCTCATTATGCTTTCAACATGACCCACATGGCAGCTACCAAGAAAAACAGATGATCAAGGACCAGTATTGAAAAGGAAGACTTCCCCTTCCGTATGTGTTGCATATTTAAAGCAAAATTGCTGTACCATTATTGTACATTTTAAGCTCAATATGGTCTTACCGCTGTAGTATTCAGTGGTTCAGTAAGCCCCTTCTTTTATGCATTTTGTCCCTGGTAGTGCTTTATATACAGTTATTCCACATATTGCTCCCCTGTTAAAACAGTTGGGCTGGGTCTCGTCCAGGCAGTCCTCCAAGCAGCGGGGCTTGGATGAAGACCTTCCCTTCTCCTCTGTGTGAATGTCTTCATATGTTCACCTCTGCAGTGGGAAGCCTCTCATGAGCAGGAGCATTCCTGCCATAAATCCAGCCTGCGGTAGGTGCATGAAGCCCGAAATCATTCTGACCTAAGGGACTACATTTATATGCAACAGGTTCACGAAGTATTTCCTTCAGAAGACTACGAGTCTCCTCTGCCTCTTGCTGCCACCACATTCCCCTCACACAGCTGTCATCATGCTTTGCTTTCTTTTTGATGCTTCAGCAACCTGCACTCTCCTTCTTGCTCAGGGCTCCAGCATGTCACCGCAGCAGATGCTATGTAGCTAATGAGTGGCTGAAGCAAGACTCTCACTGGCACCTAATAAAAGCTTTATATTTGAAATTAAGTCCCTTCCCCAGGGGGAAAACAACCTTCTCCAGCTTCACCAATAGCAAGAGGAGATGCTGACGGATCTTTCGGTGGAACAGATCAGGCACCACTGGCCATCACTGTGTTTGCTGTGCACAAAACCCTCGTCGCTAACAGTGATGGACGACTCTTCAACAGCAGTTGCCTCTGTCTGTAAATATAAGGCTGTGTCTTTCAAAAATCTGTTCTGTTTTAATCATCTTATTCATTTAGTCCATGGCTGCATCCAAAAACCTCCAGCTGCTTCTGCAGCTTCCTTTGAAGTGGACTGTGCCAGAGCAACTCTTTAGAAAATAGCTGGCAGATGAATGCAGACCAGCTGCCGGAGACGTGGAGCTGGTCACTTCAGCTCTGTCTGACCCTGTGGAGAGCAGAGGAACTGCTGTGGACAGCTGCACGGTGGCTCTGGCTGCAGAATATGAACTGCAGAAGCATGAAGCGAGCTCTGCAGAAGCAGGTGTGACAGTGTCTGCAGGACAACAGAGGTGGTTCGTCTATTTGCCCAACTACTGAACCTCAGCTGATGTTCGGCACTTGGGAAAACGAGAGAGAGATACAGACAGCCCAAAATATACATTGGGAATATTATTGAAAACTGTCCTAGATGACTTAACCTTTATTTTTAAAGGCTATGAAAGATTCATTGAACATCAGATAAACTATTTCAGTAGCTAATTATTATATTAGTTTTTTTAAAAATGTTGAGGCTATCTCTGGCTTAACAATTAAGATTTGATAGTTACCTTTCTCTGTCCTCTACTTGGCCATGAGCAGACAGGGTGGGTTTGGTTGTTTGATTGAAATGATTTCTGTCAGCATAATGCAGTCCCTAAAATGTTTTCAAATTATTTTCTGGCTGTTTGCATTTCAAAACCGGAGGTATTCTGCCTGGACATGACACCACCTACGATTTCCCTGACACCCGATGTGGAGTAGTTACTTCTTAAATTTGAGCAAGTGAATATTTATGATGCAAAGTGCATTTTCTCTGAATACTCTGCAACAGCAGTTCAAACTATTTATTATGACTGTGTCTATCATTAGCTTGTAAATGTATGGAAAACAGGCACAAACGGAGTAATTGTGTGGCTGCATTCACTCAGCCCCTTTTGTAACGGAGAGTTTCTATCATGTAGCAGCTATTGGGAGACTGTCTCTGAAAAAAAAAATAGATGGTGTCCGACCTGCTCCTTGGAAACAAGCTGCTGAAGTCCACTGCAAACCCACGGCGAGAACTGACACTAAATTGCAGCTTTTTGAGAACCTGACAAAAGGAGGTGAGAATGGAGTGGGACAGGGTGTCCTACCTTCGTCACAAGGTGACCCCTTCTAATTGCACCTGAATAAAATAGTAGAGCAAAAGAAAGTAGCCTGCATTGTGGTTGTCTGGTTTGTGTGCTCTGTGGGTAATGAGACTCTAGAGCTATCTTTGGCGTCTTCCATAACTGCTAATTTCGTTAAATGGCCATGAGAAGGGAGTACATTAGCCAGTCAATATAGTTTCACTTTTTCTTTCCTATTATTATTTTTCTCAGACTTATATTTTGTATAGGAAAGGAAATGCATATGAAGTTGTATATCCAGTTGTTGCTTACTGGAGAACAAATAAATACGAGCATCTGAAAACTTTCACAAAAACTAAACTTTAATGGACTTCAGAAATCTGGGAAGAAATGAATAAGTAAAAAGAAAAGGAAAAAACAGAAAACGCTAGAAGCACGACTGAAATGTGTATATATACAGTTTTAAAGCTCCTGCTTTACAACTGAATAAGTAACTCCTTGAGCAATAATTTATTTGCATGCTGTTAATTAGAAGCATAATTAATTTTTGTAGATTGTTAATAATGGTGTGCAAAATATCATTCCCAGCAGATCAAATGGAAATAATATAAACATTCTCAAAAAAAACCAAGAATAGCTTGCAATGAAACTGATTTAAATTAGTTATGATTTTTTGTGATGTCTTATACTAACGAAAACTATAAATTTGTGTCTGAAGTTAGTAATTTATTGGTAAAATGCAAGGGTTCATTAATCATTCTGCTTTCTCTTATACTTGGCACATATGGAAGGAAAATCTCTATGTTTATCACTGCTTCAAATAAACAGTAGCGTAAGTAGATTATTCCCAACAGAAAGATTTTTCCCACACCCTAATCTCAGAGCAATCATTCACTGATCTAAATGAGCAGTTACTTAAACTGCTAAGAAGGGATGCTAATTAGCTAAGGAAAACTAGGCAAGAATGTTTAATTAAAAAAAAAAAAACAAAAAAAAACCACAAAAAAAAACAGAAAAACAAAACACCTTTTTTTTTCCCTGCTTTCTTATTTCTAATGTATTATTTACTTTCAGTTAGATTGTATGCTGTGTCTGTGACAATATCATGCTTAGGTGTTTCTTCTCAGGAGGACGAGTTCTTACAAACTTCTCTACTCCAGAGCTTTGGTTTTGTAGCCTCCCCTCACCTGTGGTTACACCTCTCACTTCCCAGTTAATTTAGGTATGTTAGGTATGTATTGGTGTAAAAAGTGGGAATGAATGTGAGCCCGCTTTGCTTGCTGCAAGCAGGGAGGGTGGATCTGGGTCTGCGTGGACTCTAAACACTTTAAAACATGTGCATGTTTTAGTTTTTCTACAGATGTCTCATCCCCCCAGGTCCAAATAGCTCCTAACAAGCTATGTGCCTTAGAAAGAAAAATCAGCTTTTGATGCAAAACAGTATCTGCAGCATGTGACATACCAGTAACATCAGAGCTCTGTCAGGCTTGTAGATAATGTTGGATCTCTGGCTAAAGGAAACAAAAGCTGCTATGAAGCCAGATTGTTCAGATTTTTTAGATCTTCTCTGAAGAAGTCTCTCGGCACCCTGAGCGATGTCTTGCAGGCTTGCCCAGCAAAGATGTTCGGTTTGTTCATCATCAGATCCTGGCAGCCTCCTCTGATGATTTGGTCAGCAGTGGGGATAATTAGGTGGCACTAAGGGGACATAAGGCAGGAGGAGTTTGTCCCCCAGTCATGGGAATCCTTGTTCTTATGGTCTGTCCTGGGCACAGACCCATCCCTATTCCACATCCCAGCAGTGCTGAGAAGGGTTGGGATTACGGTCACCGCTGGCATGGGACTGGTGTTTATGTGTTAATCCCTGGTCAAGCACATGTGGATGTAAGTAAAATAGCTGTAGAAGTGCTTCTGCCATTAGATTTCTGGTCAGCCATGAGGATAGGTTTCTGTGCATGAAGCATCACTCAATCACAACAGCTTTGTGGTGCTAACCGCTCTGCTGCTGCCACGGAGTTGTGCTGGTGTAAAACTGGTGCTGCCTCCTGGAGACACAGGTCATCCTATTTTTTGCTGTTTGTCTTCAGTACTGTGAAGTTCTGATAGTAGATATCATGTGAAAAGGGACAACAATCACCACAAAATAAGGGTAGCCCAACATTTTCGTGGATTAGAAATTTGGTTTTCAACTTTTGGTTCTATTTTACTCATTTTATTCTGCCCTCTGACTTGCCAATGTTGAGGCATGTAAGGAAGGGTCTTTTCATGGAAAATATATCGACATTGTCAATAGTCAGCTAATGGCTGCAGGCAAGTTTTCAGATTTTAAATTTATGTATTTATTCCATTAAAAATGAAATGATTCTACAGAGCGGAGAGGTACTGTGCAACAGCAGCACTATTACTGAATGGATGGAACATATTGGATCTGGATGAAATTCTTGAACTGTCTTACAAGCAATCGTATTCTTTCATCCCTGCCTCTAATTCCAGCAGACAAACAGTGCTTTTTAGAGCTGACCTCGTCTATGATATAGCTTATTTCCTCTTGATACATTGTATTCCCTTTACATGCTCGTTTGCAAGTACAAGCATCTAATTTTCTCATAGACTGTTCTCCAAAATCCTTCCACCTCATTTTTTGCTTTAATTCTTTGACTAGAATTTTAACATGTTGTTTAAAGACATTTTCAGGAGGGTTGGCAAAGACAAGGTTCTAACAGATCTAGGTGTTAGAGATTTTGCTGATATTTCTAGAAGGCTGTAAAAACTGTGTGTGAACAGTAGAAGCACAGCTGAATGTTGTTGAGCCCAGGAAAATACATTGAGCATATTCCTGCGTACAGAGATTAAAAATTGAGCACATGTAAAGTGTTTAGATTGGTCTTTGTTTTGTCTGCGAGCTGTGATTCACCAGTTTGGCATTCTGTTGAGTAGCCAGGCATCATTGTGGACCTTTGATGTATTCTCCATTAAAATGCATGTGGTGTACTTCTGGAGGATTGATGAGAGGTGGAAAAATTGAAGACGTAGTAGAAAGAAAACAGAATAAGAAAGAATTCTCATAGGCTACATAGACACAATTCATGTCAACATGTGAATAAATACTTCATGTATCTATGGCTAGACGAAAAGCACTGAGAGACTTCAGTGCTCTGCTGCATTTTGTCTACAAAATTACTAGCATAGAAAACTGTTCTAAACAAGACACGTTCTGAAATAATGTTTTTTGTGTTCAAAGCACAGTATTTGGATATCTGCAATTATGGGTTCTGTTCTTAACTCTGCCACAGGCTTATTTTAAGGTTTCAAAAAATCTTGCAAAAGACTGCCCATGTTTCTCGTTCTCTATCGGTAAGATGAGAATAAAAATATGAGTCTGATTAGGATGTTGTTAATTGTAATTTGTGAAATGCTTTGAGGTCCTCTGAGAAAAGTGCTAAAGACATGAAAAGAAGTGTTATTTAATAAAGATTTAATGAATAAATAGCCATGGGGCCTAAATACACTGTCACTAAGGATAAATTGTTTTATGACAGATACCTTCACCTGTTTAGTATAACTACTACGAAAACTAGAAAAAAAGGGCTTGAAGTTGACAAAGCATCCAAACAATTTGCAGTTTAGGATGAGTATTATTTTAAATTCTGACCTCCAGATGAGCTGCCGTTGGATAGATGCATGGTTTTATACAGTAATATACAGAAATAATTGAGAAAGGGAGAATTCAGCGCTATGTGATTGAAAGTGTGAAAGGCCCCCAAAGCCTTTCATGTTATCATCTTTGAATAGTGCTTTGGTCTTTTGTTCTTCTTATGACAGATGATGCTTTAGTGTTCCAATGACAGTGAAGCTCCTACTCTAAATTGTGGGGTAAAAAATTAACAGAGATTAAATATATGTTCACTTACCCACAAAATCTTTTTATGAAGCTAGTTACCACCAATAGTCTTTTCACCAATTATTGAAGATGTATTACTCATGTATGACTGCTTTCCTTTACATCACAGTTAAGTATAACGAGCTGCATACTGTAGCAAAAAATGTTAAATTTCTACTTTGAGGAAAAGAATTAGATTTTGAAAATATCACAAAATAGCACCATGATGAACTTTTGAATTAAAATGCCAGACCCTGGCTTCTTAGCGACATATATGTATCATGTCTGATTTTCTTTATTCTGAATTACAGTTATTTTTTACGAGTCTGTGCCTGACTCTACAACTTTTATTTTGAGCTGTTCCAGAAGCTTTAGTGAATCCAAACTCTTATACTAGTTAAAAATGACAGAGTATGCGCTTTTATTATTAAGAGGGAGGAAAAAAAACCCACATGAAAATGCTGGCCTCTTCTTCTACCATTTCTATATGAAAACTAGATGGAAAGATTTTTTTTTTTTTTTAAAGTAAGTGGAATCTGAGGGGTTAATTACTGAATGGGTAATTGATATGCCATACCACAGAGCTTCTTGGCTTATGCAGCTGCTCAAAGAAGCAGGATGGTCCCTTTTCCTTACACTATTTCATACAATCATGGGTCTGCCAAAGCATCAGCTCATCCTTTTTGCAGGGCTCTGTGGATAATCTAGGCCAAAAAGCACATATGAAACAAAAATGGATTAATTTTGAAATGTGTGCTTCACCAAGGTGCTCCTGTAAGACATCTAGTTCATAATGCAAGCCCTTCCTAACCCAGCCATCAAATCATCATATAATTAAAGGTTTTCTTTGCTAATTATTAAGTCATTAAATGTCTTCTGCCTCTTGCAAACCTAAGGAAAAGACTATGGGAAACATTGTAGGAGGTGAATCAGAGAACCTCAGGAGGAAGTCCTTTAGAGGTTGCACTGTACGTATCCACTCTTATGCAAACACTACAGGGCTACATTTTATTAAACAGCATTGGAGAATATTCTGCATTGGTTATATTTCACTGGGGTAATCATTGCAACTGCCCAGATCTTGCAGCAAGACTCATATCGAGATAATTCGAATGCAGGTTGTTAACAATTCTATTTTATGTGGCTTTTTTGCATTGATTTTACAGGCTTTCTACTACTCCTGTTAGATGCTTTTGAATTCTGTGGTTTTTGTCAGCCCAGTCTAGAGCTTCTGAAATGGATGGTCATAGGATGAAATGAGGGAGGGGGGATACTGCTAAGTGCTGTCAGCTGTTGTGGGTGGGTCGTTTGCCCTAATCTTAAAGGACTACAAAATGAAAACCTTTAGAAATGGGGAACTCAGCTGCAGTCTATTCCCTGATGGCAAACTGGTATGTTCCTGTTAGTGGCTGTCACCTTTTGACCATGATGTTTAAAAATTAGAGAGAAATAGAAGAGAAGGAGGTTTAACAGGCTCATATTGGAGAAATGGTTTACAAGAATGATGAGCTTGTTTGATTTGTAAGTAATAAGCACCATGTGCCACACCATATGTGGAAGCTGTGTTACTCACCACCCTGAGGTTCAGGAAAATTGTAGTGCCTGGCCTCTTGTTTTCCTGAATCAGTTTGCACTAAACTTCAGATGGATGATGAAACCGCCAAAACACTTCAGATTTACCCATTACTGCTGCCCAGGAGAAGATAATACATATACAGGTAATAATGCATTTAAAGCAACATACCTGGTGCTTGTGGAGCTGTTTAAATCTCCAGATGTATATTTTGTTTGGTTTAAAGGCATTATATAACTGATATAATCTACTATATGAATAGCAAATTATGTTTATGGAAATATTTGTATTTTATATATTTTAGAACATCTTACTTGGCATCTAAATGCAAAACAACTTCATTTTTACTGAGATGACATGGTCATGAATAGGAGATATTGAGCAATAGAATAGATAATGTAACAGTTGCTTTTAGATATACGGCCATGTTTACAGAGATTATGGGAAGGCTTCATGCGCTTCAGTGCAATTTACTAAATACAATGTGGGATGAAACTGCTGCTGTTGGAGCACAGGACAGCTTTAGAAATGAGTGGCTTGGGCAGGGGGGGAGCCTTATGTATTCATCTGGAACAAAAAGCATTAGTATATTTAGATGATTGGTTTTTTGAAATAATATACAAAATTGCAATACTTTTGACAATGAATTCCAGTTAATTGCTTTACCATAAGAGAGCACTTGTTTTTCCAGGAAAAACTCCCCTATGAACCTTATCTAATGAAGTCTTGCAGATTTCTGTCCAGGTTCTTCACATGTGTTCTGTCATGTCAGCAACTTTATGTCCCCTCATCGTGTCTTCTCTGTGGCTGTACCTCAAAGCCTTTTCCGTGTTCCAGCCCTGTCTTCTGCTGAAGTTGTGTAATTTAGTATTTCATAGTCTTTTCCCAATAGCTCATAAGTTCTTGCATAGTTCAAGGGGCAAAAGACAGCACATATCGCTGCTAGTGCAGGGGTAAGCACATCCCCAGCACAAGCAACCAGCAGTAATGCTGTAAGAATCTACAGGGACACAGTCCTCTGACCATCTCCTTAGTGGGGACAGTATTTGGCTCTGGCTTTTCCTGAAATCTTTAGCAACAATCTTTCTGATAATACTGCCTATCTGTCGAGAGTAACTGGCCGGCAGATTCAAAGGGACAGACAGAGGCACAAACACAAAAGACTCATTTCTTTAGGGGAGCAGGCTAAAAATAATTTGGCCTTTAGATATCTGCAATATGTTACAAATGCCTGTTATGTTGTCACACAATTCCCTTTCTTCTACTTCTGGAAAAACATGTGTGCGCATATTTTTTTTTTTTTTTTGATTTTGTGAAGTATTCAAGGGTCTATGTAATGCTATGCAAAGCATCAATGCATGCTGAATTTAAAATAAGATGAATGCAACTTAACTGTGAGAAGCCTGCAATTAATTTATGAAATATCTCCTGAAATGGAAGAACACATCTTTCAGTGGAAGTTGTGAACACTTAATGGAGACAGCTAATAGGATTGGCCCAGCACAGTTGCAACTAATAGCGTGCAGTGGGATTTTCAAAAGCACTAAAGGAAAAAATACTTTAATGGAACTCCCGTACTTAATCTTCTCATTGTTGCTAAGCTTCCATGGTATGAACTTCTAACTTATGTTAGGAAATACTCTTCTTGCTTGACTTGTGTTTTCAGGTTACAAAATTGGAAACTCAGTTTTGTAAAGTGTTCTTGATTTTGATTATAGCTTCCATACATTGTACTGTTCTGTAAATCATCATAAGTTTAGGTAGACACATGTATATCTCAATATGAAACCAGAGTAATTCTTTGTTACATTGAACGATTAAGGTTCTTATGATGCCTTAATGTAGTAAGTGGTATAACTTGGATGAACAGAAACAGGAAAAGCATTGTGTTCTAGCATTCTTACAAGAGGGAGAGTGGGCCCATATGAAATCTGTCCATGGTGGCAGTTTGTACAGTATGCGTGCCTACTAGGTAAGTAGCAGGGTCCAAATTTTATGTAAGTGTTCTATTTCATGACAATTTAGATAGTTTCCATGGAGATAATTACGTTGTCACAAACTAAGGGTAAAGATTTCAAGTGCAGGATAAATAGGAGAGTACATGGACTTCCAAGCAATAAAGATGTTCTTCTTTTCCCCTGTAGTAACAAAAGGCAACTGTAATCACAGCAGTGAAAGAGTGAGCTGTCTTTTCTATAAACATTGTTAGCATTCAGTATATCAACACACTGTATTTCATACTATGCCTCTCAATTCCTTTTTCTTTATGATCGTGCTTTCAGTGGATAATAGTTTTCACTAGTTACACTAGAATGGGACCAACNTTCAACCCTCTGAGTTATTCAAGACAATAGTTTGGTCAAGCTTCTGACTTACCAGTTGCCCAACCATTTCCTCAGTGAGGGCGCTGGGAACTCCTGAAAACTCTGCGCTAAGGTTGTTTCAATCACCATTCCAGTCAATTAGTAAAGGCAGCACTTTGTTTTTCTATTTCTTATTCCTTTTTTTTCTTTTCGCTCTCTCTCTTTTTTTTTTTTTTGGTTGGGTTTTTTTTTTCCATTTTTTTTTAAGTTAATGACAAATGCCCTTTAAAGAGATGGGCCTTTTTTGTTTCCTAAGAATATTTGCATTGNAGTAATGCTGTAAGAATCTACAGGGACACAGTCCTCTGACCATCTCCTTAGTGGGGACAGTATTTGGCTCTGGCTTTTCCTGAAATCTTTAGCAACAATCTTTCTGATAATACTGCCTATCTGTCGAGAGTAACTGGCCGGCAGATTCAAAGGGACAGACAGAGGCACAAACACAAAAGACTCATTTCTTTAGGGGAGCAGGCTAAAAATAATTTGGCCTTTAGATATCTGCAATATGTTACAAATGCCTGTTATGTTGTCACACAATTCCCTTTCTTCTACTTCTGGAAAAACATGTGTGCGCATTTTTTTTTTTTTTTTTTGATTTTGTGAAGTATTCAAGGGTCTATGTAATGCTATGCAAAGCATCAATGCATGCTGAATTTAAAATAAGATGAATGCAACTTAACTGTGAGAAGCCTGCAATTAATTTATGAAATATCTCCTGAAATGGAAGAACACATCTTTCAGTGGAAGTTGTGAACACTTAATGGAGACAGCTAATAGGATTGGCCCAGCACAGTTGCAACTAATAGCGTGCAGTGGGATTTTCAAAAGCACTAAAGGAAAAAATACTTTAATGGAACTCCCGTACTTAATCTTCTCATTGTTGCTAAGCTTCCATGGTATGAACTTCTAACTTATGTTAGGAAATACTCTTCTTGCTTGACTTGTGTTTTCAGGTTACAAAATTGGAAACTCAGTTTTGTAAAGTGTTCTTGATTTTGATTATAGCTTCCATACATTGTACTGTTCTGTAAATCATCATAAGTTTAGGTAGACACATGTATATCTCAATATGAAACCAGAGTAATTCTTTGTTACATTGAACGATTAAGGTTCTTATGATGCCTTAATGTAGTAAGTGGTATAACTTGGATGAACAGAAACAGGAAAAGCATTGTGTTCTAGCATTCTTACAAGAGGGAGAGTGGGCCCATATGAAATCTGTCCATGGTGGCAGTTTGTACAGTATGCGTGCCTACTAGGTAAGTAGCAGGGTCCAAATTTTATGTAAGTGTTCTATTTCATGACAATTTAGATAGTTTCCATGGAGATAATTACGTTGTCACAAACTAAGGGTAAAGATTTCAAGTGCAGGATAAATAGGAGAGTACATGGACTTCCAAGCAATAAAGATGTTCTTCTTTTCCCCTGTAGTAACAAAAGGCAACTGTAATCACAGCAGTGAAAGAGTGAGCTGTCTTTTCTATAAACATTGTTAGCATTCAGTATATCAACACACTGTATTTCATACTATGCCTCTCAATACCTTTTTCTTTATGATCGTGCTTTCAGTGGATAATAGTTTTCACTAGTTACACTAGAATGGGACCAACTCTTCAGCTGGAATAAATCAGCCCAGCTGGACTGCAGTCAATGAAACTGTACTAAATTAAAGCTGAATTAAGTTGTGCTGAATTAAACCATTTGGGAATTTGACTTCACATTGTTCACCTACCCTGCCAAGTGATCAGGTCAATAATATAAATAA
>VYXH01003460.1:1015325-1035158 GCA_013397275.1 Burhinus bistriatus
GTTTTTTTTTTCCATATTTCTTTAAGTTAATGACAAATGCTCATTAAAGAGATGGGCCTTTTGTGTTTCCTAAGAATATTTGCATTGCTGGTCTCTGAAACTCTTGGTTGAAATTGCTCTCAATTTTTTAACTGTTGGACTAGGCAGTACTGGAAAAGAGTCTGGATAATGCCTGGGTGCAGCCATCTATGTATGCTAAGAGATAAACTGCAGGTCAGTTGAATCATGTTTGCCACTTATGTTAAGGATTTGTTAGCTATCGGTTATGCTGTTTACTTGTTGGCCTTGTAAATCACATCTAACATCAAAATAACAAGGAATGTCCCCTTTGAATGGGTAATATGCTCAGCTTTTTAAATTTAGAAGCTGCTCAACAGCACTACAAGTGAAATATTTGATACGTGTTGTTGATCGTGGTTCTGAATGTTCACAGTAGAATTTGGTTGCCTGAACACAGGTACCCAGCGCCAGCCTGTCTCGGGGATGCCAGAGCTGATGCTGCATTTAGGAAGACCTTCATATGCTGGCTGTGTAGAAAAGATGGCATAGAAGACTGTAACGTAAAGACGTTCTTCTTAATGGGTGATTATTTGGATGTATACGATCTATATTATACCCATATAATTTATATTTTCTATATAATGCTTACATATTCATTAAATACATTAGTTACATGTGAATATTAGAAGGTATGATTGTATCTTTCTGTAAAGAGAGATATATGCATCGTATATGTAGCATACTTTATGTACTTAGATTATGAATATATATGTTGAAACTCTGCCTTTTATTTATTAATTCAATGGCACTGCCTCACTTGTGTTCTCTGTTCGGCACTGACAAAAGCTTTTGTAACTTAAAACATCGGAGAAAGTTCTAGTTTTCTGTGGTTTCATGTTACTTGAGTGAGAAAGATGCCCTGGACATCTTTCTCTGCTGCTGCGAGCTCAGGCTCTCGGCAGGAGCCGCAGCTGTGGGGGGCTGCCACGCTCCCCGGCTATGCTGGAGCCCAGCCTCGGTGAGCTGTGTCCACATCTTTCCCCTTCAGATCAGAAGTCCTCCCCCATTCATGTTATTCTCTCATTCTGCCACCTGCTTTTAATCTGTGAGCAAGGCTTATTGCTCTTGTTGATCTCTCATCTGCTTATTTTGTCTTATTAACTTCTAAAGTAAATGGTAATTAGAATGAGAGAATAGCAACATGTCAATAAGCAGAAAATTCCTTCACGATGCCTTTTTTTTCCCCACACAGTTGTTTTTCTTATGCCTCATTTTCACTGTGGATGCCTCCTCCTTTTTTGTTTTGTTTCTTCAATATTATGTCTTGATTTTAGCCTTTGGGCTGGGATCTTGCTGTCTCCATCCTACAGTGATTTTTTTTTTTTTTTTTTTTTTTTTTTTTCCAAAAGAATACACATTTAAGAAAGTTTTCAGTTTTCTTTGCAAACTAGCATCAAACAGCGACTCGGAACTGAGCACTGAGCTGTCTGAATTATATTTGTCAACTAGTACAGCAGTTGAATCTCATACCATTTAAAGCAATTCAGATTTTCTGTCCAGAAGTTCGTTATGCTGTAAAACTGAATTTGGGAATGTTCAAGAATATAAGAACTGTGTGAATTTTTGCATAGTATGTGTCTAAAAATATTGCTTTCTTACTGTGGTGAGATTTTAATATATGCATTTCCAAAGTTGCCAGCTAATCTGTGCGTGTGTCTGTTGAGACCTGGTCTTCCACAAACCATAGCTACTACACGTTAGGGCCTACCCCTCTGGAAACCCACCAAACGTATCCTACCCTTCTGAATTTCCAGTGGGGTTTTCAGTGCTTGCCGTGTGAGAAAAGAACAAAGGTCTCAGCTGGATTTCTTTGTCTTTGTATTTGAACTTGAAGTCAGGCACATCCCATAGAGACACTTGCTCACTTTAGGGTTACTTGCCTTGCTCAATCTATTAACAAACTAGGATGGCAGCTTTGAAGGGGCAGGTTCAAGTCACTGTTTATATGATAAAGCACAAGAATATGAATAGCAGATGCACTCATATTCTGCTTGCAGAACATGTGATTGTATCACGGAGTAGCACAACTCAAGTGCAGGCAACAATGGCTTGTTAAAGAAGAAAGAAAGATCCTAAAAGTTGTGCTGAGGTCCATTAGCAGAGCTGAGGGGAAACCTGTGGTACATCAGCTCTTGCCAAGGCTTTGCATTTCAGACCGTTGTTTTTACTACATTACTTCTGCAAGGAGCACATAAAACAGATACTGCATGTAAAATCTGTATATCCTAAAATCAAAGTATTTCTCAGATCGTAAGAATCTGAGACTTTTATTCACGTGTATCACAAAAGACAAGAGCCCAGGAGATGCTAAACATCAGTATCATGAAGAAGATGTGGTTTCTCTTCCAAGATTCGATATTAATACTGTTGAGAGATATTAGTTGTTTAGCTTAAATAAGTAAATTTTAATTAGAATAAATTACTTAGGGTTATAATATGGTGTGATTTATGCTGTTTGCTTAGCTTTTCTTAGCATGAGTAGCTAGATTTGCTGAAGCCTTTAGGCCGCAACACAGTTAATTTTCTTAGCAATTTTCCTAGCAGCTGGTACTGTGCTGTGTTTAGTCTTTTAGTATAAGAAAAATGTTGATAACACACTGGTGTTTTCGTGGTGTTTTCCCTAGGTCTGGTACTTTTCAGTTCCCCATGCTTTGCCAGCGAGCGCAGGTGCACAAGAGCCATAAACCAGAAGGTAAGGAGGATGCTAGAACCCTCAGCAGAGACTGCAAAGCAACAAGATAAGAGCAGTCAATGGCCGGCCTGCCTGGGCACAGAAAAAGACTCCAATAAGGTATTAGAGGATCCCAGACCAAAAATCACCACTGGGCTAAAAGATGTGTGAACAGCGCGCGAGGGGCGGCTGTATAGATCGCAAGGGTACAGTTGCCCAGGGAAGTCTTTGTTCAGGGTCCCTCTCTGGAGGCACCCAGCCCGGGCTGACCCTGCTGCTATACCTTACAATTAAATTATTTATTTTTATAAAATCCGACGCCTGAGACTCTGCTGTGGGAAACCTAGGGTCGAGCCTGAACAAGGAGGGAGCGTACCCCAGTGTGAGTGAGTGTGTGTGGAGTGGAAAGGGGCACCTGACAGCTCCCGGGGGTCGCCTGCTGCGAAGGGACCCTGGTCCTGGCAGTGACAGACTTGGGTGGTGTATGTGCGACTCCTCGGATGAGGTGTGAGTGCCCGGGCAGTGGCTTCTCCTTTAAGAGTACTATAGCATCAGTTAAAATTCTCCGATGGTGGTCGCTGTTGTGTCTGCTACAGATAGGGATATCTATCAGACCTTCAGTTATTTAATCCTATTGAATGACACTGTGAGATGTAATAATTGATTTATTCAATGATCTCTGGCTTGCGTTTATACTGTCTACCAAAGGACTCCTAGGTCCTAACACTTGTATTGAAAGAATTTCAAAAGGCTCGTAGGGGATGGCAATAACTCAGATTATATCAAAAGACAGTTTCTGTGCCTGGGAGTCTGGGATAGTTAGCAGAGTGCTTCAGTGTCCTCAGAGGTCAAATTAACCACAGTGTGTTGTATAGCTGCTGTTACTCTGGTTGCAAATCAAATGCCCTTCCTTTGGTAGAGCTTCAGAATGGAGCATTTTGTGAGAGAGTTCCTTGAAGCTCCCCGGTAAAGAAAATGATTTAAAAAATAAATCTTTTCAATAGGGTTTAACCTTTCATGGCAAGAATGTGCTAATGGCAGTTCTTCCCTCTAGCAACTTATTATGGAAAGTTAAGCTTAGAGGCTGTTCTCTGCCTTTGCCACAGCTATTTTATTTATCAATAAAAAAAAAAAAATTCAATGGACTATGGTAAGTTTGTAGTGGGAGTGTGGAGGAGAGGGGCAGCTTTAATGTCAGTACTTGAATCATTAAGGTTATATTTCTCCTTGGCAATTTTTTTTTTCTTAAAACAAAAACCAACAACAACAAAACAGTGACAAACTGAGAATAAATATGAAGCGATGTCAAGGCTTGTCACTCTCACTGGCTCTAGCATGGTTAGGCTTTCAGTTCCTGGTGCTGTTTTCTCCCAGCACCCTGCCTTCTCCATCCGCACTACTTTCATTGGAGACAAAGGATATTTTTTTTTTTTCTTTTTTAATTTTGGATGCTGAGGAATTGTGCCAGGTTGAGCTGGCAAAGAGATAAGTGCCACAGCAGGGAGGAAGATTCATAAATGATGAAGACACAATCTCTTAAACTCCCTGGCTCACAGGTGTTTTGTTATTAATGAAGCTGAAAAAGATGCTCCAAATTATGTCTCCTCCTTGACATGAGAGCTTTCACAGCCCTTTGTGACTGAAAGCGCCTGCTCTTGCAGGTGTGCAGGATAAGCTTGCAAGCCAGAATTGGGAAACAGGAGAGAGAAAAGAAAAATATTCACATACCCAAGGGATCCTAGGGATGGAAGAGGGAGGAAGCAGGGAGAGAAAGAAAAAAAACCATTCAGTCAGTGCATTGTGAAATGTATTCTGTCAATATATGGGAAAAGAGATAACTACAAACTTCATCTCCATGCATCTTGTTTATTCCTTCAGCCCACATACACCTGGCAGCAATGAGAATTGTAATCTGGTCTGTAACCCTACACTGACATCCTTTTTAAATTCCTAAGCAGAGCATCCTAAAGGCTAAAAAGGATTTATAAAGTTTTGCAAGCTCCTTTCCAAAAAACAACAGTGATGACATCAAAGCTTTAGAACAAAAGAAAAAGGTTGAGATTTTTTCTGTTTTTTCATCTTTTTGTCCCCTATGTGTTAAGACCTGACTTATGGAAAATAATTATATTATGCTGCTTTTTATTGCCTTGTTATGGAAGAATGAAGTTAATTTTTGCCTTTTATTGGCACCATCTGTTTCTTTTCTGGCAAGTATCTGAGACGGCATCATATAGTAGTATAATACATATAAGTGGGCTGGTGGTCCTGAAGTATTCAGGTTGTACTGATCATCAGATGCTCAAGAATTCTGTTTTTTCCTTATCAGTCCTTCTTTTGCATAGTCTGACAAAACAAAAGACACATCTCCCACCCTAAAAGCCATAAGATACATTTTCTATTGAGATGTATAGCAAATAGTTACCCATTAGAGATAATGAAAAATTTAGATAATATGTTTGGGAAGAGTTTTGCTAGATTCTTCCTGAATTCACCTTTCTAAAACACTGGAAATACCAGTGAGCGATGCCCTCCCCTCTTCAACCCGTGGACTGTGGCATACAGCTGCATGGCCAGGGTGACTGCATAGGTCAGTGGCGCAGGGGGATGTGCTATAGTTTTCAGGCTAATTAGAATTTTGTCACTTCATTTCCAGGCAACACCATACTCTTAGATACTTGTTTTGAGGATGTGGGTTGACTCAATATCTAGCTGTACCTATTGGTTTCTCTTGACTGTACGACTGCAAAGGGAGCCTCAAGAATGAAGTTAAGCAAGATGTATCCCACTTACTGTTATGTACAAAAGCAATTTCAGGTATAACGAAGGAATATAGCCTCATTTTAATATTTGTTGCAGTCAAATAAAAAAAAAGTAAAAGTCTAGCCTTTCCTAAAGTGTTTTATAGAAATTGTGTATTTGAGGAGGTTTGGGGAATCTAGGTTGATGTCAAAGTTGAGCCTAAAGAGATCCTCAACGATGCTTAGAGGTCTCAAATTTGAAGCAGAAGCAAAATAAAGGTAATAGGAGCTTAACCTCAGGATCCATTTTATACCGTAAACGGTATTCACAGTGTTCTCTTTGGTTTGTGAGTCAGTGTCACATGTCAACAATTCATAGTAATCAGAGACTTAATGCACAGTTTTGGTTGAACGTAGCCACACCTGAGCATAAAAGAACACTGAGGCATCTATCCTGGTACTGAACAGCTGTGAAGTTTACTTGGCCCTAATGTAATGATTGCGTTATTTTTGGCTGGTTAGGGGAGGAAAACAGTATTGTTTCAATAAATTCCTACTAAACTGGTTTGTAGGCTTCTGTGAAATCTGCCAGTGGTGACAGTTTGTGCAGTACACGCATTTACTAGGTTTTCAGTAAACAGGGTCTAAATATTGTGCAAATGCTCTATTTCATGAGAACTCAATTAGTTTCTATGGAGACAATTATGTTGTCACAAGCTGAGTGTTATGACTTCAAGTGTGAGATAAATAAGAAGAGCACGGGAACTTCTAATCAGCAAAAATGATCTATTTTTGCTTTGTAATAACAAAAAAGCAACAGCAATCCACAGGAATGAAATTAATGTCAATGCTTTCTTTAGTGTTGTCAGAGATTAATGTATTAATATTCTGAATTCATCCTGTGACTGTGTACACCTGTCTTCTCCTATTACTTCTCATGGTTCTTCCACTAAAAATTAGCATCACTTTTTAAATTGCTTTTCCTGTGGTAGTGGAAAACAAAACTAGTAAAGCATGTATCAGGACTGATATTTCTTCAAGGACCATGTGGCAGACCAGATGACAGATGCATGCACGTTCCCCATCTAATGCTTCACTTGTGTGATATAGCTGGGTTAGAACTATTTACTGGCATTTTAAATCTCTCTTACTTATGCATTAGAAAATGAAATATACCTGTAAGCTAGATGACATACTTAGCTTTTATAAATGCTTGCTGTTCATCCAGTGTACATTTTAAAACTACAAGAGCAAAAAGTGAAGATTTGCTACTTATCATTGCTGTAGTTCGGAACATCTTTTCCTTACACTAAGCAATACTTTGTTCTAGAGGAAAGGGGAGGGGGTTGTGGCCTCTGGGCTAGCACAGCCTACACCTTTATTTCATATAGCCCAGAGTCATAAGATACTTTTCTGATGTCATTATTAGATAGCTGTTAATACGCCGAGGTCTGTTTTGTCGAAGACGTGTGAAAGGGTCATTCGCTCCCGGCAGGGAGGGTATCCCCTGCTCTTTAGGTACAGCGTGTGGATTTTGGGGATGCTATTCAAGGAACATACACCGAGCATGAATAAGATATGAAACTGGTAATTAGACAGAACTATTTTTGTTTTGAGTAATAAAACACAGAAGAGGGAAATATACAGAGGGGACACATTTATAGATTTACTATAGATCAACATATACCTATGTATGAGTGTGCAGGTTAATATATCTTCACACAGTTTGCATCTTACTATGGAGTGTAAATATGAAACTATAGTACCTTTAGAATATTTTCTCTCTTGGTACACACATATACAGACACACACATTATATATTTATATTGAGGCTCCCTCTTTCTCTTTTATTTTGTAATTCGGTAGCACTGTCTTGGCAACACAAATGGCTGATTTTCTTTGTTCAGCATTGACAAGAGCTTTTCCAACTTAAAAAATCTGACACAGTTCCTGCTTTTTTTCTTTCTTTCAGGTTTTTTTTTTTTAAGGGTTTCATGTTACTTGAATGAGAAGGATATATACTGGTTGAACCTTCTGTGTTCAGCTGTTAAACTGACAGCTTTTTCTTCTGCTGTGAGAAGGCTTTCAGTAATTTGGATGTGGTGCCTTTTTCCTGTCACTGCCAAGAACAATGCTTCAGTTCAGGCTGACATCAGAGCTATAGAATTGCTCTGTGTTTGACCTCCGATAGCTGCGCATAATAGATCTGTGCATCACAAATACTCCACAAATAGTCTATTTGGTGCATAGCTCAAGTCAAAACAGCAGTATATATTACAAGGATGTGTAAGTCAGAGGGGAGAGAGTTTAGGGGGGAAAAAGTCATTGCTAGACTTGCCACTCTGTATCAATGTTTACAAAGGAGCTATCTTCCTTATGCAAATGTGATATACCCCATCCCTGCTCCTGTCTCAGATCGACTTCATACTCTGAACAATAGCATTCAAGAGGCAGGTTTCTTGGAAGTTTAGTTGCATTTACCTACAGATGCAAGAAGGGTTTGGAAGGCAACTTAGGTTACACTTTCCATTACTGTTGGCTGAAATTGGAATATGAACTTTTTTGTATGGTTTTCTAATATTTAGTATGCAGTATAAATAAGGCAAGATGGCACTAGCCAGTAGGTTGCAAAAAGAAATGAGAATTATTTGGAAGTGGGGGGGCAGGCTGATTCCATTTTCATGCCACTGTTGTTTTTTTAAAAAAAAAATAAAAAAATAATTGCTTTTAGAAGAGGTGTCATGTTCTTCAGGCTCTTCTGAAAATCTCTCTTAGTCAGTTACTCCCTAATTATAATTTTATGAGTGTTGTTTTGTCCTTCTTTTAATCACAATAAAACTGAGAAGCCTTTCTAATTTACTGAAATATCAGACTGTCTATAGATATTTTGATTATGAATAATCTTTCTTGTATACTTGACAGAGTAAAGCTGCCTGAAATCTATGGTTTTGACGCATCATTTTTACTGCTCTGAAATAAACAAGTAAGTCAGAAAAAGAATGAAATCAGACAAATCTTTCTCTCTACTTGTGGAGAATGAGGTGTGAGGGAACTGTTTAAGCTGCTAAGGTCACTAGAAAGTCTATAGCAAGAGAGCTGGCATATCCCTGTGCAGTATCCTAAGCATGAAGTCGATAAGCTGACAAATTTCCCGTTTGGTTTCTGGTTTTGTTTTTTCCTCCAAGAAGTACGAGAATTGTAAACTGAAATTGCTATGGAAAATCTGTTTTGATGTGTCTGTGCATGAGTAAATGCTCTATGTGCAATGAGCTTATACAGTCTACGCTGAGACTGACGCCACTGTCTTCAGTGGTACTGATAACTGAGGTGGGTAGGCTAAGTCAGGTTGAAACTTGGGGAATATGTAGCACTTTCTGCAAACACACATCAAATAACGTACATGACCACAACCACATGTAAAGCTCGCAGAAGATGTTTCATGAAAGCTGTCTCACTCTATCCCAAATATAATTAAAGGAGAAGGAAAGACGTCTTTCAAGGGAAATCACAGAATGTTTATATCAAGGCATCCTTCAAAATAAAGCTTTTCTTTCTTCCATTTGAATAATAGGTGCATATTCATATTAGTTTTGTGCCATTTTTAATAAACTCTTGTTTACCAACATGACCTGGCAATGTGCGTTTGCAGCCCAGAAAGCCAACTGCATCCTGGGCTGCATCCTCAGCAGCATGGCCAGCAGGTCAAGGAAGGGGATTCTGCGCCTCTAGTCCGCTCTCCTGAGACTCTGCCTGCAGTGCTGCATCCAGCTCTGGGTCCCCCAACATAACAAGGACACAGGCGTGTGGGAGGGAGGCCAGAGGAGGGCCAGGAAGATGGCCAGAGGGCTGGAGCACCTCTGCTATGAAGACAGGCTGAGAGGTTTGGGCTTGTTCAGCCTGGAGAAGAGAAGGCTCCAGGGAGACCTTATTTAGCAGCCTTCCAGTACCTAAAGGGGGCCTACAGGAAAGCTGGAGAGGGACTTTTTACAAGGGCATGTAGTGATAGGATAGGGGGTAATGGGTTTAGACCGAAAGAGGGGAGATTTAGATTAGATTTCAGGAAGAAATTCTTTACTCTAAGGGTGCGGAGGCACTGGAACAGGTTACCCAGAGAAGTTGTGGAGGCCCCATCCCTGGAGGTGTTCAAGGCCAGGTTGGATGAGGCTTTGAGCAATCAGGTCTAGTGGGAGGTGTCCTTGCCCATGGCAGGGGGGTTGGAACTGGATGATCTTTAACATCCCTTCCAACCCAAATTGTTCTATGATCCTATGACAAAAGCGTTGTGCTATAATGAAATAAAGAAAAGCTCTAAATTTTCTGTATGAGATAGACAGTTCTTTCTGATAAGATAAAAAACGTAAAAGATATTTCATATCTACATTTGAAACACTTGGCAGCTTAAGTATAACATTTTTTCCTGTTTCATAGCGCAATTTTGTTTGACATATAGCATTAGTAACAATTTGCTAGTTGTTTACTGAATATTTTAAATACTTCACCAACTGACATGCAATTTGGAGCATTTTATGCTAATGGTAAGAAATGGTCAGAGTTGTTGCTTAAACACGATTCATGGAATATGTATAAGTGAGATGTGCTGAACTGATTTGTAGAATATCGAGCATTGGGTATGTAGCACTAAGTTTCAAAACTTATGCTTGTATTTTGGGCAAATGATTTATAAATAGCTGTTTCCATCTTAAATAGCTTGAGTATTTTATGTTAGTAATTTGTCCATGGAAAAAAGTAAGAAACAGAAAATCTAGCTGTTTAGCATGGATTTATTAATATATAATGCTGGAGTTCTTAAGCAATAGGTAGATGGTATAATTCAGTGCTGTTCCACTGAGGTTTGGAATTTGGAACTATGCCAGACTACCAAAGCTGGGGATAGTAGTTCAGAGAATATGTGAGGGAAATGTCTTCCTCGTTGCCTAAGCATAGATAATTTTCTTTTTTCCATCCTGTGAGAAGTTGTCAACAGGCCTAATCCTCCACTGTGTACATACTTTATCTGATTGACCAAAAGGATATCGATTCCTGCAAATCTCTAAAAGCCTTCACCACCGCAGAACTTTGGAAAATACAAGACCATGGCTCCCTTTCTTTTGTTTGGTCATCTTCTGTTAAATGATGATGAGTCCTGCTTTTAATGTACCTTCTGGCACAGATCAAGACAGGATGGAGACAGGATATTGCACTGCATTCATATTAGAACTATTAAAAATGGTCTGTACTCTTCAGATCTGTGTAAGATCACTGTACATGACCATCAAACATGGCATTTTAGAAACTACAGTAAACTAGAAAAATTATTTGGAGATCATAGTCTGTACATAGCTAGAATTTGGCAATCTGCAGATATTTAATGTTATTCAGATCACAATTAAATTGACAGCTTTTGAGGGAAGGGTGCTTGGTTTAACTGTGAATTGTTGCAGTACCGCATGTGTGGGACGTCAGTGTAAATCAACTGCCATCTCCACATGTTCAACTCAGGTCACATCAGAACATACTAAGAATCCCTGACCTACCTGTCTCTATTTTCCTATAAGACATATTGCTGAGTCTCTGTGATTACTAGTGAGAGCATCTTAAGTCTACAATATGACAACTAGAACTTCATGCGGGCCTTGCATCCAAAGACTGCAAAGTATTAATTAGCAAAGATAATTGCTAAGGAATAGCAGTCATGTAGTAAGGCATTTATGTTGTCATGAGAAAATGTATGCCCCAGCACTGCCCAACTGAAAACTGAGCTCTAAGAATGCTGCAAAGCCAAAAGCACGTGAAGTATAAGAGAGCAGGTATTTACATATTGCTGAGTCTCTGTGATTACTAGTGAGAGCATCTTAAGTCTACAATATGACAACTAGAACTTCATGCGGGCCTTGCATCCAAAGACTGCAAAGTATTAATTAGCAAAGATAATTGCTAAGGAATAGCAGTCATGTAGTAAGGCATTTATGTTGTCATGAGAAAATGTATGCCCCAGCACTGCCCAACTGAAAACTGAGCTCTAAGAATGCTGCAAAGCCAAAAGCACGTGAAGTATAAGAGAGCAGGTATTTGAAAAAGAACAGATTTTCCTCACCACTGCTTTGTTTTATTCTTTGCAAACTAATAAAAGAGAAAATCAGGCAAGCTGTGTAAAAATAATGCTTCCTATTGTAACCATGGCTCTTACAGCCTAGGAGGAAGAAAAGGTAGGTAACTTAGAAATACTGAATAGCTTTGTAAAGACAGGTTAGTCAAGGGCTACTGTAGGAAGAAGTAAGGTAATGTTCTTTCTTTCCATGACCACCTCACACCAAGAGCTATGCAGACAGAAAACGGTGGTGCAGATTTTTTGGATAAGAGTAGTGGTTATTTGTCAGTATGGAACTGGTCCAGCTCTCAAAATGTAGGTTAAATCCACAATAGGACCAACAATGGCTGTGTCTTTATGTGAAGATGAGAGAAAAAAGGCATTATTTCTACTTTTGTTAGCATAAAAATGATGACTTTCTTCTGTCCTTTTTCTAGAAAAAGCTGGACACTTTGAAGACTGAACCCTGCCTTTTCATTTTTAACTGAAGACAGAATTTCAGTTTGGTTTCTTTGGAAATGGACACTATAAAAGAACTCCTGTTATGTTTGTGTCTACCATTTTCTTCTCATCACCTTATTAGTGGAGCAAATCAGAGTGAATTACTCATGTTAGGTGGATATATTTAAGTGAAGTCCGAGGTCTTTTTTTCCTTCACCAAATTTGCTTTGAGTTATTCTAACAAATCCATTATTTACAAGCTTGTGAATATTGTACGCCTGCTTACATACTGCATTTATGGGCTATTTTGTAAACAAGCTGCTTTATCAGAAGTGACTGTATGGTGTGGTAGTTGCTTTTGCTTTTAGCTCAGTATAATAAGTTCCTTCTCTCCAAAGCTTTTGGAAAGTAGAAACCTAACATGATCTTTTTTTTTATTTTGAGATAGACCTTTCCTTCAAATTGATTTTACTGTAGAGAACACCACTTTTAAAAGCTGGTATTTATGAACATGCCTGACCTAGACCCCTTCTGCCAGCTGGGGCAGGCAAAAGCCCAGGTTAAGTTCTTAAAGTTTTCCTAAACAATATGCTCTTTTTGTTTGGTTTCTTTTTGTTTAGATGTTCTGCGTCTAATGGATGTATGTAATTTCTGATTAATTACTGACTGGAGCCATCTCCAAAGGCAATGTAGTGTTTGTGTGTATGAAAGAGAAATTCGCTAACTCACTGCTTTCAAAATAATGTAGGGTGCTGGTACTCAAGCTGAAATGACTTGGTGGAAAATCCAACAAAGGAAATACTCAAAAGTTTAAGTAGGTTAAGGCCTGATTTTCAAAAGAGCTGAAATCTCACTTAAAGCTGCCATATTTGTCAGAAAATGAACTCCTGATACTGAGTACTTGAAAATCTAGCCCTGAGCTTTTGAGTACTTAGATTGCAGTGCAAATAATAAGGTAAAATATGTCTAGAAAAATAAATTATTTTCTCAATTAAATAATTTTTTATTCTGTTAACTAAATACAGGAACATGATAAAATTTGCAAAAAGCAAGCTACTGAGCTAGCAACTCTAAGCTCTTCTTTTATTCTTGGTTTACATTACATCAGTTACTGAAATATCCTAGTATTTTACACACACGATCATGCAATTATACCACATAATAAAAGCCAAAATATTATACGCAAACTCTATGTAAAGAAAAACTTTATACTTGTGCCTAATGTCATTTTATGTTCCTTTTTTTAAAAAACTTTTATCCCTAGAAAAATTTACGTAAAATAATGTGAAAAAAAAAATATCAGTTTCACTTGATTCTTTTCTTAGGACCATGCATTATTAATGTCTTACAGAATTTTCACTGTATTTTCTCAATACAAGAGCTAATGTAGCTTATCTCATGACAGTATATGCTGTGAATGGATGTCTGTCTTCTAGCAAGACAGATTTGCTCAGTCACTATATATCTGATAAACAGATGAATAAATCAATGGTTGTCACTTTGATGATACTTGTTCCTGTGTATTTATAAAAGTTAAACTGATTTAATTTTTAGTATTTTTCTGTTGATCTGTAAGAAAGCAAATAATCATTTTCAATCTCCTTAGAGACATCTGTTAAAACATACCCTCATCTTCATAAGATATCTAGTCCTCCCACCTTGAGAACTACTGATTATTACATGGTAGTAAAATATATACTATGATTTAGAGTCCCAAAGGCACTTAGGCCCATAAATCCCATTGATTTCAATTGGAATTAAATTCCTCCATGAGTTCAGAGAACTAGGTTTTATTGGAATTTTTTTTTTTTAAATATAATTTCACTTGTCAAATTATCTTTGATTAAAAGACAATGAACAAAATAACAGCAACAGCCTTTGAGTCTCCTTCAGATGGAGTTAATTTTGTGGCCAGGCTTAGTGCTGTTGGACAATACTGGGAGAGACATATTTTTGGTCTTAATCTTTTATTTGGGTATGGTGAGAGCATCAGAAGTTTCACCATAATTACAAATATTTTTGGAACGTGCTGCTGCATTTTCCATGAGAACACCCTTCCTCTGGCCTTCCTCAAGAGCTTTCCAAGCAGCCCCTGGAGATTAATATAATAAAAAGGTACCACTGTGGACCTGCTCCTTCTTTAGGTAGGAAAACAGGTGTCGTGTTTGTCTGGTGTTGACCTTCTGCAGCTTATGTACTTAAACAACAGGCAGCTTTGAGGCTGGTAAGTAGAATCAGTTTAAACTTTTTGATTGAGTGATACTTAATTTGACTGACTTTCTTTTCCTTGGCAATGCATTAGTTATTTCAGACTGCAAAAGTGTCAGTACATCTAGAGATTAAAGTTGCAGAACTTTGATAAATCATTGGCTTGTTAAGATTAATACAGAAGAGATGTAGTTCCTTGAATATAATTTGTTTTTTATTAACATGGTAGAATGTGAAAGAGAATACAGCATGCAGTAAGAACGCCTAACTACACTATTCCCTGAAAAATGTTTGTTGAAAACAAATTTACACATCTGGTTAGTTTGACACTTGTAGTCTCTCTTTAGTCATAACTGGCCACCCAGAACAAAATGTCCTGGCATAGGCCTTGCGTGTGTTGTCCACGTGATGTGAACTTCATCTGTTGTGAATATTATGCATGTCTCTGCAGACTGACCACCATAACTGCATTCTTTTGCACCTTTTGAACAAGGATTTCACAGAATGGAAGAGAAGAGGAGATAAAGGAATATGTGAGGACAAATGGTGAGAGGGCAAAGTGTTTGTAAGAAAGAGGAGACAGTGCTGTGCATCAAGAAAGCAAAGAGTCTTGTAGAATAAAACACTTCGCATAGGAAAAAAATATTGTGAGAAAACTTAAAGCTCTTAATGTACATTACCACATGCAAATGTTTTAAATTATTTCACTCATTTAGTTGTGAATTTTGAATTTGTTCTCTAAAGCGATAGACGAAAGGCAAAAAGATGTGAAATGTTCTTGATCTCAATTCTCCTGTTGCTTCTACCTACTTCTTGGGAAAGGGTCAGTGGTCCTCGGATATGACTGTTGGGTTAAAGGAAGCCCTGCCTAGCAGCATCTGTTTTACTCCAAACACTTCTAATCCCTGGTGGAGAAAGCAATAAAGTTCTGTGCTTCAGGTCACGTACCTGAGTACTGGCAGTTCTTTTCAATATCTTAGATTAAATGAACTGTGAAATATTTGTTTTATTAGAAGAGCTTTAGTTTACTTGTGAGTTGTTTTCTAAATCATTTCTGTCCAGAGTAGCTTTGGAAAACAAGTAGTGTGTATTGAACACAGTGTTTAGAAACATTTTTAACAGTCTGATGCACAATGCTTCATTGTTCTGATTGTTAAAACATTCATAGAGGGCTATTCTCCTCTTTGCATGCACGCATAAATCTCAGGAAGGCTAATGGGAAATTGTGCACATGCAAGGAGAGCACAGCTCCTCTAGCATTGCTGGTAAAGGTGTACATATGGCACAGACTTTCTTGATGAAAAGTAGGCAATCGGAATAAAGGTTTCTGCTTAAGGGGCTGGATTAGGATTTACAAGGCTCACGTAAACTTTTTGTTCTGCTACATATTTGCATATGTCCCCAACGTGCAAATCACACAGGATGTTTATGGTAGGGGTGCAGGTATCAACACGAACTTTGTTCACACTAACCTGACCTCCTGCTCAGGGTGAAAGTGCAACAGAGGGAGTCTAGGAAGCAGCTCAGGTTTGGACTAGAGACAGTAAATCCACTACAGGACCCATCAGTTTGGACGCTGGCTGTCCCAAGAAGCTTCACAACATGTTTCATCTCTATTGCAGACATCCACAAAGACATTTAGGTGTATGAAAATGCTGCTACCACAATGTTTTTTGCTGCAGTAGAGTTTTGCATATACGTGTTCACGTCTGGAACCACACTGTGTTTCATCTCTCTGCATCTGGAAATGCAATAAGCTATTTCTGCTCTCTGGTTAGTTTCTTGGATGTTTTTCAGATAAGATTACCCCAAGCAGTATTCTTGCAGAGGAGTTGTACCTGGAGGGGATGGAATGCCCAGGCTTTGCCAGAGTTTCAGCCAGTGCTGAGAAATTCTGTAGCTGACGAGCTGTGAACTCGGGATGTGAACTCCTTATCTGGTGAAGGCCAGCTGGGATGTATGATGCTCACACTGGCAGACAGCGAGCCAGCACCCTAGCACAGACAACAGGTAGACAGTCCCTCTAAAAAACATCAGTTTTGGAGTCATGCTGGGTACTGTTTTTTCTGTTATTGATCTCTAAGCTTGCATATGGGATCCTAAGAGAAGGATCTTAGTGAGATGCTCAGTTAGAGACGTGTTAGACCTAGCCTTCTTCCTTCATCTTATCTGACTTGTCAGTAGAGTTGAGAAACTTATCTAATATTTAATGGATGCTAGGTCTAAAATGGAATGTAGATTTGAGAAAAGGTTGAAATAACATTTGGCGTGCAGACAAAGCAATTAGAGAGGCCAGCAGAGACTGTATCTGTCCTCTTAATCAAGAAGGATTACCTATCTGTCCTCTATCACTTTCTAAGAACCGTCAGAAGAAGAATACACTAAAATAGTCACCTCTTTTCACCTCCTAGTAAAACTGCAGTAGGGAAAGCAACTGAAATGTGGGGGGGGATATTAGCCAAATAATTGTCATTGTCACAATTCTACTGTGAGCTTGTAATGAATGGGTTTAAAGAACATGGTCTATGAAAGAATTAGGATGGAGTGAATAATGGAAAAATACTCAGAAATGTGTTATTCAGAACATTTAATGTATTCATAAATTATTCACCCTCACAGAACTGCAGGTGCCTCAGGATTTTTCCATGTAATGTCAGATCCTCAGCTGGCACAATCTGGCATAAGCTGGCACTGCTGCATTTGTTTCCATGGAGTGATGCCAGTTAAGAAGGATCTGGCCCATGTTATTCTTTCCCTTCCTCCCCCACCCCTCCCCATCCTTATTCTTTTTCTGTTTCCAAACATTCAAATACACATAACTACACAGGAAGCTATGCTGAGTCTGGAGATAAACCTTGGGGCACTATGACAGTGCAATCTGTTTAAGTTTTACTTTCACAGTTTCCATGATAACATCAGTTCTTTTTCATATGTGTTGATAGTGTTGCTGCTCACAGTTACCTGCATGTGCTTTCTCTCTCTCCTGTACCTGTTTGGTGTGTGTATGTTAAATGGTCAAGTTCCATTATCCACCTATCTTCAGTTATTATCAAGTTAATTTATGGATGAATGTAGTTAGCTTCGTACATATTTTCAAAACTGTGAGTAAACAGAATTGTTTTTACTTATTTAAAATCCCATTATAGCAGCTGCACTGTAAAGTGTATTTTTCTTCTGTTAAATATTTTATCTTGACCACAGCTTGCATATCAGCAAACTTGTAGCAGTATGTTGACTGTTATCTTCTGTGTACCAAAGCACAAGATAGTTTGGAATAATTAAATAACATCACTTCTCCATTATCCTTGGAGGGCTGATATTCTTTTCTTCTAAGAAGATAAAAGGTAAACATAAATTATAGCAAATCAAACTGTAGGATGATAAATACTGTTGTAAGCCAGGATAATATTATAACAAAAAAATAAGATGAAATTCACCCTTTCCCACTTGTATCCATCTTCTGTATTTATTTTTGCTGATACAGCTATTGAAAAGGAAGACAATGTCTGTCTGTAGCAGTGCTTTTCCAAGGCCATTACACATTCCTGAACAACAGAGTCGTCATTACTCTGACCCTTATTTGCGCAAGGTTTTATACATATAGATCAGTGTATGGGTTTAGCTGGGAAAAGGATCAAATCTAAGACAGATACTCAAGTCAGCACCATTTCAAACCTTTTTTGAGATTCAGTAGCGTTTTCTTTATAAGATCTCCAGGATGGTTTCTGCAGCAGAGTTGTGACCATGTGTTATCTGTATATTCCCCACATTTTCATTAGCATGACTGACAGTTATAGCATCTGTAATTCTTCAAGTGCAATGAAGGCATTCCCAGGTACTACTGAAATTAAGATTTCATAGGATCAGAGCAGAAAATATTTTTCATGATAGATTTGTATCTAGTATTTTTTCCATGGCATAGATGTTTATCCAAGAACAAGATTTCATTGACTTCTGGTCATTACTCAAGTGAACTACTCAGATGAAACCCATTTTTAATTTGAGAAAAGCCTGAACACTAATTTAATAGAATAATGGGTAGAGATACAGATACGAAATAGTTTTAGATGTAAAGGGTGAAGTAGTAGTAACAGATGGTAAGTCTTGAGGGAGTTAGGACTAGGATAGAAGAGTCCTTATGGCACAGATTCAGGGTAAAAAAATAGAATAAATTGAGCATAAGAAAAGGGTGTGATGAGGATCAGGAGGTATCAGAGGATGAAATTATAATTCAATCTGCTAATCTTTGCTGCAGAACTTTGGAACAATAATTAATAAGACATATTGCTACAGCTTAATTTAAAAAAAAAAAGAAAGAAAGACACAAAAGCCTAGAAAATCCCCATTAAAAAAAAAAAGTTGAAAATTCATGTTGGTCAGCTGTCATGTTATTCAAGAAAATATGCTTTTAGATGTTACATTTAGTCTTTTTTCCATTTTATGTTGATTATTTGAAGAGTCTGAGTTTAAAGGAGTCTTCAGATACCAAAAGTTCATTTTCCTTTTACTGTCCATTGGTGAAACTGTCACTAGCACAAAACCTTTGACCCCACTGCTATGACTGGCCAGAGATAAACTCTACTTAAAATGGACATATAATTTAATAATTGTGAGTTAAAAATGGTGACTTACATCACCTACAGATGAGCTCCAATATTTGTAAATACTCAAAGTTTTCTAAAGAGCATGAAGTCCTCTAAAAATGAAGTTGCCATGAATTACTTATGGATTATTGTGTTTTGCTATTATTGTCATTATTCTGCTATTCTCTAAAGGTGCCTTTACCCATTTTTGTTTACATATAGCTATTATTAGAGTTTGTGCTAGGCAGTATATAATTTACATAATCATAAAATAAAGAATGCACATAAAGATGTGAAGTAAAACAGTAAATATTTTTATCCATGAAATGTTATTGCCTGGCCTGATGTAAATTAAGACCAACTGCCATTTGAATAGTAATGATTTGTTATTTTCAATGCTGATACTGAAAATAAATGAGGAATTTTTTTGGCATATTATGTGTTGAAATAGTAATCTTTTGTTCAATTTAGTTTAAGTCTTTGGATTTTATAGAACTGTATCTGTCATTTAATTGTGGCAGAGATGAACAATAGATTCTTGTATTCATTTTGGCAGATATAAACAAGTAAACAGAGTGGCCAGCACATATTTTCAAGTGCTACAGTCACAGGGAAAAGTTCATGAAACATTTAGTTGTTCAACAGAGTAGCAATGCTTAGAGCTTGACCTTGAAGTTTTTGAAATGTGAATTGATCCACTGGAACAAGTACAAAGCCAGCTTTGGTGCTAAATGTAAATTGTTAAAAATGGTGCTGCATAACATCTGCCTTGTAGTATGCCTTAATCAGCACTGTGAAAAATGAAAGTTTAACGATCTACTATAGTGGCTTCTAAGTGAAGGATAAACAAAGGATGAAAGAGTTTCCTTGCATGGTTTGTAACTGATGGCATGAAAAATGTCAAGAACCATCTGCCTCAAACTTATCCAAACTGTCATCAAGTATTCTAATCCAGTCAAAGGAGATACAGCTAGAACAACCTATGTAACTTGCTGAAGGCTTATCAAAAGAGTTGTAAATAAGGACAAAAAAAAGAAAAAGAAA
>VYXH01003460.1:1035198-1053280 GCA_013397275.1 Burhinus bistriatus
GGGGGGGGGAACCTATCAACTGCATAACCACAGATTTCTGCCAGCTTGCCTGTGGCTTTGAAATTCAATCCCATTTCTCTAGTCTGACAAACTGTACTAAATGGTAAAATGGATTTTTATTGCTTTCAGCCATTTTCATTCCAGCTGCTATCACTAGGTAAGTACTCAGTTTTCTAATATGAGAATTATATTTGTATTTCACTTTTCTCTTTTGTGTGTGTATATTGACTGCAATATGCACGAAAACCTATTTTTGCAGAGCTAGGGTGTAAATGGGGACATTTACACATCTGAGCTTAAAAAGCTGCTACTCCTTCTAACCAAACACACAAAAGAATCCCAAATATAGCTATGTCACTGCAGAAAGCTACATTCGAGCTAACAGACATCTTTTTTGCATTGGCTTTCACAACAGCTAGGAAAACACAATTTTCTCTAGAAAAGAAACAAAAACATTTAAAGATGACCTTACTTAATTACACTAAGAAATAATCAAATGACCATACACTTGCTAGTTTGATTTTCAATAAGTTATGCAACTTTCAGTATGTTAGGCCATTCTGTATTTTAGGCATAGATTTACCTTTTTGAAATGTCCCTTAATAACTGAAGGGTACAAGTCTCATTGAAAGTCAATGAAAAGTCTGCTGCTAAACCAATGAATTACTTGAGGCACCATACCTCATCCCTGGACTTTACCAGAGTATATTGGTTTTTTACTTCAAGTAGTCCTACTCCTTGTGCCGAAGTAATTTCAAGGGCTGGGAGATAAATCCCAAGGTTTACTCTCACATTCTGTGTTCCTATGGAGTCCCCTTGGTTTCAACTGGTTTCCAAACCGGGTGATTTGGGGGTTTTTTGTTTGTGTTAGTGTTGTGAATTGGGCCTTAATCTGGGCTAAAGCATGTATGACCCCTTGTTAAAACTTCCTCCGTAGGCTTTTGTTGAGAATTGAAACTTTGGGGATGTTGGATGATGGTTTAGGTAAGCAAAAGGAAAACATAAAAGCAAAAGCACGGGACACAGAGGGGAAAAGTGAAAGGGTAATGAATTCCAAATGTACTTCGTATTTTCACTTGTATTTAAGTATCATGTTTTTGTAATATGTAGCATAATGCAAACTATCTTAGAGCTGGAAACTATGAATTTTGAGTGTGGAATAGGAAACATGCAATTTCATAAGGTTCCGGTTAAGATTCCATATTGGCAGTCTATATTGATGTATTTAATTTTCACTCAAAATTCAGAAGTCTTAGAATGCATACAAACATCCATATATCGTTGTTTGAAGTTGTAATTTTTTATTTGCTACCAAGCTATGATATCTTCTAATAGCTGTGTAGTGTTTAAGGGAAAAAGAAATCTTTCTGTTAAATGTATCCATACTTTTCATTGGCTCTTGAGTGAATTTATACAATTGATGTTGATACGTTTGTCATGGAATATTCTAGTGTACAGGTGGAAACAGATGATACAGTATTACTTTTTTTTGGTGACAAAATGGTATGCAATGCATTGGAAGATTAGTTATCCATAGCAGTTATATGAAATGCAAATGTCATAACACAGATTACATTTCCATAAAACCAAAATAACACTTCAATGTATGTGATTTAGTTTTACTGTGCACATTTTTATTTAGCAGAACTGACACATTGCTTCATATTTGCATCATTTTTTTTCCTTTCACATTGAACAAAAAGGTGAAGAACTATTTCAATGTACAGTAACCATTTCAGTGCTGGCAAAAGTCTCTCAAAAGACATTCCCAGCTTAATAAAAATAATCTCCCACTTTTTTATCTCTAGTGCTAAAAGCAAAAGGGGGTGCATAGGCCAAAGATTTAGTCTTCTCCCTGGAGTTCCATTGTGGAAATCTTGCCCATCTGTAAACCCCACTTTGAGGCAGCTCTTACAGAAAAAGAACTAGAGAGACCAAACAGGGAAGGATGTGGTGAAGGGATGATATTTTTTGGCGTCTATTTTTTATTATCTATCTGAATCAATTAATTAGGTTTACTAGGTATTTATAAAGATAAACAGTTTCTTGTCCAATTCTTGGGACCGGCCTACTTTGGCTAGAGCAAGTCTAGCCCACCTGAGTTTCCAGCACAGAGGAAAGAACTGGGAAGAGAGGTTTCATAGGCAGTTAAGGATCCATCAGAGCCTGAAATTCTCTCTTTCTTTGTATTGTTGGCTGCTTATTAAAACAATAGGCATTAAATGGGACCACTCATCCTCCAGAGTGCTCTGGTAGTCTTCTTACTTGATTTTGCATTTTTGTGTTAATTAATTATTGTCATGTGCTAACATATGGGGATAGTGAACTCGTGTAGCTATGATGTCCACAGGGTACAAAAAGCACTTTTAACAAAGAGTTACAACAAGTGCAAGATGAGAGGCAGCAGTTAAACATAGACAGAAGAGGCTGTTCCAGGAATGAGAAAATTCCCAGTTTGGTAGACTCATCGAGCTGCTGACCTCATCATACTGATTGTAGGATTTCTAAGCCTGCAAAGCATCATGTATAGCTGTGAGGATCACTAATATGCCATTGCTATGTTCTTGTCCATCAGTAAGATAAGCAACTACCATAAATTATTTTATTTCTCTCTATAATCAGTGCGGGGTATAAATACCTCTGGGTTGTTAGCATCTATCTTCAGACATCCCTAGAGGGGGATGTATTTCCACTGATGAGTGTGTGTGTGTGTGTGAATAACTAACTTTATACAGCTAAAATGTAAAGAGACAAGTCCCATCCTCTGTGTGCTCTCTCAAACAGCTGGCAGTCATTTCCGGGGATGGGGGGGGGNNNTTTTCCTTTTTTAAAAAATTTCTCCACCTGCATAACTTCATCCTGTTAGCATTCATATCCAGAACACTTGGCATGCACTGGCATTTAAAACTAAATTACTGTTAATAGTCTATAACACATCAGTAGCAGCATGAAGTGCTACTTTGTGAGATAACAATGGATGCTGTAAATGGAACTTGATTTTTCACAATATCTGACTGTGGCATGAGAAAAGTGGAATCTAAATGGTCATGATACAATAAAGCATCTGCGGACTAGCTGAGAGGCTAAATTAGCATTTTTTGATAAAGAATAGTGTGGTGCATAGCCTGTAAACCACGCTAATAGCTGTATCTGTGTCATTCATAAAGCACATACAGCACATGCAGGTGGTTTCTTACTTTTGTTTGAGTCTTGTACCCAGGTATGTATTCCATGAATTCCTGGCTTTCTGACAAACCAGATTATTTTTTACTGTTACTTTTTTGATTGTTTTCACTGATTGATCATACCTGTTCTGTTTCACTATAAACAGTGTGTGATTTGAAGAAAAAAACACTGATTTCATTGGATATTATTGTTGCTGTTATTTTGTAAAGATATTAAAAATTGCATGTTATTACTATTCACTTTTTTATGGCAATTTCACTTCCGGTAGTCAAAGATATGTCAGTGATGGCAAAACATGTGCTTGTGCTGTAGTAAACTACTAGATGTGTGTTTGTATTTTTGTTGTGGGTTAAGCAGTCCGGAGCAACTACAAAACCCAAAACTTTCCAAATAGTGATGCTCAGTTGGCTCGCCTCTAAACAGAAGCTGATTGCAACAAGTTATAAATGGCAGGAGAAAAAACCTCTTCTCCGTGCTCTGTGGTTTGCCATAAGAAATCCTCAGAGGTGTGCTGGTCGTGCAGTCATTTCCATTGAGATACATGTGAATTTTAATAAAAACAGACAGGCCTCTCCAACTGGGGCTTGCAGGCAAACTATATAAAAACATTGGATGGAAATCAGCAAAAGAGCTGGATACTTGTGCTCAGCATGCCTGGAAATATGTTAATGCACTCATGTAAATGGACTTAACGGAGAGAATGGAAACTGTCCAGCTACAATAGCTGACTTGATAAATCTCAGCACGCTGAGCACACTGTTCAGCCTGGCTGACCTAAAAGAAGATAAATCCAGTGAGTAACCAGGATGAACAACACTACCTGGTTTTCCAAAGTAAGGCCCTGGCATGCCGGCATTTGGGCTGTGCATGCCACACTGTGCACATGCCACCCTGAGAGAAAAAAGTGTTGGTTTTTTTTCTTTTTAAAAGGCTGCGGAGCTGCTCTAATTTTCTTAATCTCCAGTATTTTGTAGTGAGGCAGACTGGGAGGCTGCTGGACTCAGATTGACACTGGACGGGTGTGAAGCCATGGGGAGCACTGCAAGATGGTGGACACTGTCTGCCTCAGCATGCGCAGGCCCTGGCCTAGACGGAAGGCACCCGTGGCAGCAGGACAAGCCCTGCTGCAGGGCCCTGGTCCTGTCAGCTGGCGCTGGAGTGAGCCAGAACTGTTTATTTGAGGCTGGAGTGGGAGAGGTTCCCCAGACCCCAGGGCAGTGCAGGGGAGCGAAGCCACCAGCAACTGGCACCTGCTCTCCATTTTGCCTCAGAAAAGCCTGGATGTTTACCTTGACTTAGACAAGCAGTTGAGCTAGCATGGGGGGAAGAGTCACTACAGTGGCAAGGGAGAAATAAAGTGTGTGAATTAGGGATTTCTAAGTAAATGTCTGTTTCTTCAGTTTTATATAAAATGGATTTCTGGCAGTAGTTGTAGAGGGTAGGGAAGGAAACCATGAATATTGATTACTCTCTTAGGAGAAAAGGGTGATTTGTTAAATGTAACCTAACATTTGATTGCAGGGGAATAGGTTAATTTCAAAGAGTGATTTTACACATTTTGTATATTGAACATATTCAAAGAAAGAAGAAAGTGATTGACCATGTTTCATCAAATCTTTCTTCCAGTTCTCAATACCTCAGCTTAATTGACAAGGACTTGGACAAAAACAAGCAATAAAAGGTTAAGAAGCTTTTTAATTGTGTCTTAGACACCATTGCTTTACTGCAGCACTAAAGGTTCAGCTTAACATGGCTTTAGAAACTGTGCTTATTTTGCAGGGGGGTAGAGAAGAAGTTGTTCCTGCTGTGAGGAGCATCTACCACGGTATAACTTTAGTTTCCCAACTAATTAGAGTTTGATGGCCACTTTTAGCCCTGTCATAGAAGGAAATTAGGAACATGGTTCCATATTCAGTCTTAGTGACCTTGCTGTTGACTCATCTCGCAGTGCACATTTCGTCCCCCATAAACTCCGTGTCTTGCTTGTTTGAAGCCCCCACAGTGAGCAGTGAGATGTTCATGACAGCTTTTGGGCTTTGTGCTGCAGACTAGAGCTGTTTCAGCATGTTAGAGCCATTTGATCAGCTAATCCTGGAATAAAGATCATTGGAATAAGGTCTTGGAAAAAAAATTGACTGGCTGTGTGATCTTCGCCAATTTCAGGAGCATGAATCATGTGGCATTTATGATCAAACACTACACTAGAGGTGATTACCGCATGGAACCACCAGCTGAAGAGTTGACCACAGCTGCATCAGATCTTCTTTGCTCCCTGCTCTCCTTTCCCTTTGCAGGTGTATGTTATTAAAGGCAGAATGTGTAATGATGCCTCAGCCAGTCAGGCTGTCAGTGCTGACTGCTGCAGTCTTCCAGGTAATGGGAGACACGTGCAGTTTGTTGTTTGGGTTTTTTTGCCAGCTGATCAAAGAAGTAGTGTTTTCCTGCCATGCTACCATTTCCTGTAGAAGCTGTGGTGTGGTCTTCCTGGCAGAATCCCATCAGGACCTTGCAAACCTAGCATCAATGGATTTGCACTTGCTGAAGAGTTGGCCTCTGTACAAATGTCTGCTGTACAAGTTGTTGCAGTACCTCATCAGGACTGTGTTTCCCGATCTTCTGGCTCATCAGTGTATCAACAGAGGTGTGGAGGGAAAACACAGGTAACTTTTAGCAACACAACTCTTGATTTTCTCTAATATATAAGCCTATGTATGAAATATTAAAAACCAAATGTTAATTGGTAGCTGTTTTAAGTATGGGTATAAATTTTAATTTTTTCCCCCTTTTTAGCTTCTATTTTCTCGTAATTATATGCAAAGAGTTCTGCATTCTGATGTTGTACGGAATGTTACCTAAAAATAACTGTGGCTTGATCTGTAATAGAGTTTGTGGACTTGTTACATGCTTCACCTGAGATGATGCACATCTAGATATAGCAGATATTTTTGAATAGCTCTTTGAAGGAAAAAAAACCCCACCATAGTGTAGTAGTTCAATAATTAAGTGTAATAAAGCTAATTGAAGTTTGTAATGTTTAATGTCAGGAAAGTTTTTTTGGCTTTTTTTCCCCCCCCCTTTGAGAATTTGGAGGTTTTTAAAATATGCTTGCAGCCTTGATTGTCTCATCTTCTCAGGTGTTCGTGGATAGCTTCATTTCCCAGGAAACCTCTAGCAAGTATGCTGTTTGCTGTAATGATGTAAGCTGCATCTAGGAATGAATTAGCACCTATGGTGACTTCATTATCCACATAACTATAATAATGTCATCTTTGGCTTCAAGTACACTTTTCATTTTTCCTTCAGACAGAGGTGTAGAGATACAGGAAGGATGATGCTCTTTCTTGCTTGCATTGTACCAGTAGTGTGCCAAGTGGTTAGTTTCTATGGTCTTGAAGTTACCAATAAGATTCCTGACAGTTAAGGTAAGGACAATATGCGCCAAAGCCTTAGATGCAGGAAACTGGCAAATTTCTCAAGTTTGTTCTAAATGGCTATGCAGATATTCAATAACTCTGTGGACTTTTTTCCCAGAAATTAGTAACAAGCTAACAACTTGACATTCATACTCTCAGTCTTTACCTGCCTGACGCTTAACATAGACTGTTAAGATTTCCCAAAATTCATTGACTGTAATAAATGTTTGGGAGGGTGGGGATGGGGACATGGGACACCCCCCAACCGAAAAAAGAAACTCAACTGAAAAAAATCCAACAACTCTACCTTCAAATTTTTTTGTGAAACTTGAGATCTACTATCTGGCAATAATTCTTGCTCTGTGGGATGTTACACCTAGCCTGAAATAATTTGTGAGAGAATATTGCTGATGAGCTCATTGGTGCTGTGATGTACGACCCTCTTATTTTGATAATTTGCTTCACAGTCTCCATACAGAGGTCTTCCTTTAGCAGAGCCACTCTTCCACTAAAAAATTTCAGTCAGCCCTCTTTCTTTTCCAAATGTTATCTGCACAAAGAATCCTTAATGACTCAAGATTATTCAGAACTTCTTTGTAGCCATGGGAACAGAGCTCTTGTGACTGGGGAAAAAAAAAAAAAAAACAAACCCAAACAAAAAAAACCCCAACCAAAAAAACCCCACACCCAAAAAACCACCAAAACCCCCATGAGCCTTGTGGTGATGGAGACCTTGTAACAGAGTATAGATGTGTAACAGTTACCGTACAGAGCTGAACTCTTCCCCTTCTATTCAGCTGGATCCCTGATGTTTGGAATTTGGGATTTTTTGTAGCTTCTTCTAGTTGTTTTTGGAGTTGCCCAAACCTTTAAATGTGTTTTGAGGGGGTGATATGCTTAACTTCGAAGCTTCTGTACTATATGCCTGAATTCTCTTTCTTTGAGGTTCAGGTTTTTTATTTCTTGCTATTACAGTATTATATGTCAACACTGTTGACTGGTGTGACTAATGCTATTAATGCTGTTAATCAGTAAAACTGTATTTCTCAAAAGAACTTTCAGGTTTGTCTATTTGTTCAGGACTTTAGATAAATAATTGTTCAACAGCATGACAAATTTGGCAGAAGTTCCAGCAGTGAAGTGTTGAATTGAGTGTTTTTTGAATGTGTGACAAAGCTGACGTGTGATCAACCTGTCCTCTGATATTTCATTATCAAGCTAATACAATGCTGTTTGTAGTTCAGAAGGCATTTTCTTTCTGATGATATGTATTTCTGTGACACATGGTATTTTGAACAAAACTCTTCATTGATTGAGAGTACAGCATTTAGAAATGGGTTTTAGTTGTTTTTTTTTGTTTGGGTTTTGGTGTTGTTTTTTTTTTTTTGTAAAATTTAAGGATATTTCAGCAGATCAGTTGCTGACTACCTGATTCAATACAGGGAAAAGAAACCCTTCCATTAACTTAGATTATTGGATTTGGACAATAGCAGGGGAGGCTGACAGACGGGTTCCAAAGTGGCAGAAGCTTTTGTACGTCACATATCAAAATATGTCAAATATGAATTGCTGTGTTTGGAATACTATAATGCTAAGCAAGTTTCAGGTGCATGCTAACTAGATTGAAGTGAACAAGATGCCAGGATAACCTGTGGTGTATTTCTCACATGCAATAGCAGACATACTTAACTCCTAATCTATCAAAGTATTTCATTTGGAGTTAAAAACAGGTGACATCTGGTTTTGTTTTGTCTTGTAGCTTAGTTAATGAAGTAGAGCAAGGAATTTCTTCACTTCTGTTGTTTTAATGGAAGTTAAGGCGTGGAGTTTTTGCACCTGCTGTTGCTATATTTGAAGTTGTTCTAGTGCTCTGCTAATTTTCTATAATTTATTGAGCTCACACTGATCAGAAAATCAACCATAATGTATTACGGTTCATAAAACTCAAACCAAATCAGTCCAGAGTAGTATACAATCTTTCATCACATAGTATTTCTCATCTTCATACGTCAGGAAACAGGCTAAAGAGAGGATTGGGCTCTTTCTCTCAGATAAGCTTATTCGCTCAGCCTGCCAAAGGACTACTCAGTAAGAGGCGGTGGAGAACAGAATTTGCCTTTATAACCATGGAAGTCTGTCTGCATCTCTGAAGAATAATAAAAACCTGGAGGAATTAAAGCCTTAGTGTTTTCCATGTAGTGATTTCCTTTACTTTGTTAAAAGATGCAAGAACAACTTTTTTAATTTTTTTTTTTTTTTTTTTAATCTGGGATGGTTATAAATAGAAATCTTTCATCTAAGAATCCTGCTATCCTGGAGGAAGAAAAATCCTGACCATTTCTAAGGAAATCAGGATTTGATCCACTTAAGAAAAAAATGAATTTCTTGTTTGTAAGCACAAGCTTCAGGTTTTCTCTGAGTGACTACCTGAAGGTCACAAGCATGAATCACTATTTTTTTCTGAACCACATTAATTTTTTGCACTAGTGCAAATTAGATATCAATTACTATGAAGTTAGAAGGATAGCACTTTGCATATACCCTTTTTAGATTAAGACTGATTACAAAAGGCACTTGTAAGACCAATTAAAGTCTCTACTTAAGCTCTTTAATTGGCACTAATGGGTTCCGGGAAAAGAGTACAAAGGAAGGGGCCGAGATGATGACTAAGCACGTTTTGGGGATAGATGGCGTTTGATCTAAAAATGTCACATTTCACTGTGAACACAAGTCTTTTGCTGTAAAGATATATTGGTCCTCGTAATGCTTTTCTTTCTAGTCTGGATTATGCTGACTTTCAATTCAGTAAGCATAGGAAAAAAAACTTGGCGTATTTTCTGTCTGCTTTCAGAAAGCTTTGTATGTTTAATACTTAATCTATTGGATACTGGTTTCTTGTTTTGCACTTGCTTTTCTTTCTCTTTCTGATTTAGAAAGAAGTGGTCTTACCAGTTTACATCACAAACCTTCCTTTCTCATAAGTCTATAACCATACTGATTTCCCCCGCAGAATAAAGTCTTTGAGTTTTGAGAACTACGCTTCACATGGTAAATTTTTCTAAGTCATCATTCCTTTCTTATTTTTCTCTGTGTTTGTCTAAGTCTTTTTTTTCTTATCCAAGCTGTAGCTGTGCGTTATTCCTATTTTTTTTTTTTTTTTCCTTGTGTAACATTCTTACAGACAGTGTCAGTGCTAAGAGCTGGTGCTTGGTTTTCACTGTCAATCCAGGCCTATGAAGGAACACGACATCTCAAAATTTGAAGTAGGTCTCGGTGAGCTGGTTCAAATAGATGGAAACCCAATGGAGTGGCCGCCCTTTTTTTTTTTTTTTTGTAACAAGCATAAGATCATATTCTGCCAAGCATGCGCTTTTTTTTTTTCCTTTTAATTTGTAAAACCCTAGTTCAATCTCTGTCTGTCTAATTTTGGGTAAAAAGCATTATCAACGTCTCAACTTAGCACGAAAACATAAAATACTTAAGATGCTGACAGAAATGCTATGTATCACAGTACTTCTACCCTACTAGAAATTCTCTAGGAATTGGGAATTTCTGACTAGAAATGTCAAATTTTAACGCTTATCTGAATAGAGCTGTAGCTACAGATCTTTTGTGGTTCACCCTTCGTTGCTTTCAGAGATAGTGTAATTACTAAGGTTCAAGAAGGCCATGACGTAGAGAAACTGAACTTGATTTTAAAACAGTGTCTGAAATGCATGAAAGGGAGATTAGAATTTGATTCAGTGCATTCCTTGATCTGGTTAACATATCACTCATATTTTGCCAACCAGTAACTTGTCTATTTTGTCACAGAGACTTTTTCCTTTGTCAGAAGAACATAATTGTAGAAATAATGATGCTTGAATTGTACATGTTTTATACAGTCCTCCAAAGAAAGGCAGAGGGGAGGTTGCTCAGGAGATCTTAAACAGTTCTATATCAAAAGTTTGGATTTAAAAAAACCAACCAAACAAAAAATTACAATAGTTTGTACTCTTCATTGCTTTTCAGGTGAGTGAGTGAGAGTGGGCTCTGTTGTCCTTTCGTGAGCAAAGCATGCTGGACTCCTGAGTTGTTTGTGTGCTTTGCAGTGTCAATGTATCTATACACTATTTATGACAATAGTCTAATGTTATTGCTGGAAAAATGAGGACAAATGATGATAGAAGGCTTCTTTCCCATTTTGTATGGTTTCTGAAGTCGTAATACTTTTTAATGAAAGTTAGTGAATGTTTGAAAAGTTGTCTTTATAATAGCATTTTCTAAGATCATGTCTTACAAATAAGTTTGTGCAATATTGGCTTTTGTTTCTTAACAGGGATGGCAATTTTTCCTTGCTGGCATTTAACATCGACTAAAATAGAACTTATGTTCTGAATATGCAATATTTTCAGGGAATCCGTAATAGGCAGGACAGTGAGTATGTATACACATATTAGTAAGACTTGCAAAATGTATTTTAGCTTGGGGGAAATTTATCAAACAGGGAAGTTTAGTTCAGAAACTCTTGGGTTTTCTACTGATTTGTGCAGTCCTTGGAACGTTCATCATGTTAGCTTATCAGTTAGTGTATTTTCTTTCAGCTGAAATAGAAGAGTCTGGATGATATGCCCTTGGCACAGTACTATAAACTAGCTTACACAATGTCTTTTGGCAAAGGTGAAATGTGCTGCTGTGGTTTTGTGAAGTCAGTTTTGACTAGGAGCTTCTGAAGTTCCTATCAGCTAGAATGCAATAGGTATCCCAGAATCTCAGTACCTGTTTAGATAAGTGCCATGTCAATCTCTCTCAGTCTGTATTAACTGCTCTGTACTACATATATCTGGAATACATGTCTTGGGGTAAGGAAGGTTGAAAGAGAGAAAGAAAAATTGAAATGCACCTTCATCTGATCAAGTGTTGTGCCCTGATTCTTTTTAACACTTCGGGCTGCATGTTGATCTCTTCTACGAAGGCATGCGTTTCTGCATAACATGAAAAATGCATATGCTGCTGGGGCACAGTGGTGACAGCAGTTTTCTAAGTGCTACAGTGATATCTGAGCAGATCTTGTGCTGATTCTAGGAATGTTCTATCAATATAATGGGGAACCAAACTCAAGTGGCAGAACAGAGGTCTGGACTGTTAGTGGTTATTAAAAAATAAATAAAAATTTGTGATATAAATGTATTAAGCTATAACATCTGAACTAAATTGAACTATGTTGCTTTATATTTTGATCTCCATCTGACTCGGTGGAATAAGACTGGATTTTTGCTGAGTGAAGAGCTTTATTTCTTCCAGAAAAAAACAATTAGGTGACAGTAGTTGGCAGCAAACACTGATGCTAAGTGAATTTAGTGGGGCTACCTTGCTTTGTCCCAACATAACTGAGTGGAAAATGAGGCTGATGGATTCTTTAGTGGTGACCCCATTATCCTCAAAAGCTGCTCTGAGATCTCTAAAGGTGTGTAGATTTTGGCAGGACTTCCTCCCAGCCTTTGTGCCCAAGTGGTGCAGAGATCATGAGAAAAATTGTAGGAGTCCACCAGAGAGAACAGCAAAAGTGAAAATAACGTATGTAGTTTGGTCTAGTGGCTTGTTTTCGAAAACAAAAAAGATTTGGAACTGAATGCTGGAAAAGAGCCAGATCAACCAAATAGGAAGGCATTATTCAAACTGAGATGTATGATGCTCCAGGTGAAAATCCCATGGGATCACTGAGGAAGTGGGTGCTAATCCAGGCTACCTTTGAGTGTGCCCGTACCCTGGTACAAGGGAGTCTTCAACTGCACAGCGTTAAGCATCTTGGCAAATCAAGAAAAAACAGCTGACTATAGAATGCATAATCCTCTCGCCAGGACAGGCTTCATAAGTATTTGAAGCAGGAGCAGCTAGAGAGCAGAATGAGCAGAAGTGTAAAATAATCAGAGCAAGACAGGGCACTGAGAGGAAGGATACTCTTTGGCTGAGAACCTGCCACTTCAGACATCATCAGTTCTCTCATATAATGATTTTTTTATGGTCTGGAGTGCAGATCCTGCACACAGATGAGCTAATAAGGGCTATTTTTAGAATTTAATACTGATATTTCTTGATTATGAGGCAAATGTAGTTGCCATTGTGAGGTGCTTGCAGTCTTAAAGGGTATATGTGTTTGTGAACCAGTCCTTGCTTTGAATTCCTGGGGAGTTAACAGGGCTTTAATCTTCATTCCTAGGAGTCTAGTAGTTCATACTGTAGACTGAAAGTCAAAAAGGTAGAGGAAAAAATAACTCGCACCAAAGATGACTACAACAGTTTTTTTTCCAAAGGATATAAACAAAAGTCCTGCAGAAATGACAAACTACATTTGTCTATTGAACCATGTTGGTCTAGTGAATCAGGAAAATGCACTGTGGAATTATTTGAAGAAAACTTAATGCACCCTGAAAAGGGGGGAGGGGGCCGGAATGGAAAGGGGCTGCTTCATCAGTGTCTGCACTGATATCCTGTAGAGCTCACATCATCATAATAACTGCACTTCTTCTTTTACTTCAGAGCTACAGCAGTATCTGCTTGGTGGGTTTTTTTGGTCATCTTTTCCAGCGAGAAGAAGACTTGAAGGGAAGGTGTTGAGAAACCTTGTAACACTTTAACATCTACTGTTCACAGATCTTGCAGTTTTTAATGAATATCAAGTAAGCCACTCCTATTACACAGCTAAATGTCACTGGTTCCACTTCATGAATGGGTAAATTGAGACTGAGAAAGGTTAAGGGACTTGGCAAATGTTGTTCAGAAAGTATGTGTCAAAGCCATACATTCCTGACTGTTCTTTCTACCCAGCCAACAGTTTTATTTCTCTGACATTTAATTAAATATCGTAATGGAAATATATGCTTAACAGATAACAAAGATCTGCTGCTATTATCTGTTTTTTACATGTGTTTCTATAATGCTTCCCGATGAGAGAAAAAGTTTTTCAAATATTTTCAGATGTCTAAGGATGAAAAAGTCCTCTTCTTAACATATCCCAATCTGCCTTTTTTTCTGATGCCAGTGAGAGGTGAATGGAGAGGTCAGGTTGTGTTTCTGAATGATTGTGGCTTATTCTGAGCGTCTTGCTGCTTCCTCTGGCCTGCCTGCCCCCACTTTTAGTTCCCACAGTTGTGTGTTTGTGTGTGCTGTTTTTTAACACCTAAGTGAAGATATAAAATGACTCAATCTACAATGACACATTTAGATTTCAGATGTTATACTGGCCAATACGCTCATCATTAACCTGTCTTTATAAAGTGTACTTTTTTTTATTACTGATGAAAGTGGTTTCAGGCTTGCTATGAGGAGCTGTGGTAAAATCCAGTTAGATTTGTCATAGGTGTATTCCCCGTAGACATCTAAAAAGATACAATATCCCAGAACTTATTTTCTGTTTTGAAATAATTCTTAACATTTGTTGTAGAGCACACGGAATGAAAATATCACAGTTTAACCTATTGCACCTCTAACTTCACATCACTGTGAATTTTTTTTTTTTTTCTTTGCAAGGAAGTGTAGTCAGCTTACTTTTCAGAATAACATTCTGAATGATTTCTATGGGAGCTACTTGTAAACAGACCAAATTATATCAGGATGGTCTTTTCTGATGCCATTAGGTATTTATGTCACTACCAGGCTCTGGTGATCCTCTATTACAATGGAATGTAAAATTATTAAATATCAATACTATGAATGGCCAATAAAAATAACTGTAGATTTTTCCCGAGGGTGTGTTTGTGCACAGAATTTGCAGAAAGGCATGTAATAATGTAAGCAACTGGGTTCAGAGCATGTGCTTATGTTCCCAAGGTTAAGAAATTATGAAGAGAGCTGTCCCCCAAAAACTTCTGTGCTTTAGCTGCCCGTTTGTGGACTGTAGGAAACAAAGATTTCCTTTCTTATATGCTTTTTACCATGAACTCTTTTGGGGTACTGATTCCTTTGTTCTACTGCGTATAGCCCAGTAGATCTTTGGTCTTATTTGTGCTGTTCCTTTTGACAAAAGAACCGATATATTTATTTAGATATTACATGATCATATCAGTTGAGAGACATCACTCTCTTGAGAAACCTAAAGTCTTCTTTTCCTCTGGTGTAGAAGAAGGTGACTCAATCCAAAGCCCACTCAAATTGGGAAATGGACTCTCACCTCTACCAGCTGAAATCAGGTCTCCTTTCCTAAAAAGCCATATCTGTATCAGATCTGAAAACCTGAAGTCTTCCAAACCATGTGCTTATCCCTTAATCATGCTTCTCTATTACAGAGAAAGGGTTTGTGACATCTAGTGTGATAAATCAGTTCTGGACTTCCATGAAAGCTTTATTTAGGTTGAGGCTATGTGTCAGAAATTAAGGTAGCAAAATAGCATGTAGTTTTCTTTAGTGGAAAATGTCATTGACACTTGTAACATATTTGACAGCTGCAGTTGTTGCTTACTGTTTTCCGTTTGATGTCTAATTACTGTAGTAACTGCATTAAATCATAAAAGCATGAAGAGGCATTATATGCAACTGTAGGTTTTTGGGGTGAGAAAAAGAAAGGATGAGTAAATATTATGTTAATGTGAGTGAATGGATCTTTCCCTGGAGATCTTCAGTTTTAGTATTTTGCTGGGTTGATGAACAGAGAGCACTGCTTTGGTAGAGATGACTGACAGATGTAGCTTTGCACCATAAACAGGACAATGCCTGTACTTCAGGAGCAGTAGTGAGCAAATGTTTCTGTGTGGATCTCGGCTTGTTATAAAGACTTAAATCTCTCTGATATCTGGTTCCTGGGTTGCTAGGACGCATGAGAAGTGTTTTCATTCATTTATCCATGGAAAAAAATCAGGAAGAGAGCAGATGCTTTAGAAGACAGGTTAGTACTGCCTTGATCCTCTCCCAAGTTGTGTACATGTGCCCTGGGGCTAGCTCCAGGAGCAGTTCTATGCAGAAAGTCCTCAGGTGACATATGTGTGGTTGGTTGGTTTTTTTTTTTTAAAAAAAAAAAAGTCATTATTGGGTTTGTTAGGGAAACCTGGCTGGAATCTCTGATCCAGGTACAGGTAGAAAGGAACATCACACTGTGCTGCAGGAGCTGCATTGGGTTGTAGAAGACCTTGTTAAGTGATAGTGAAAGGGCTGTTGTTGCCTTTGCATACTTTTATGTGCTTCACCTGGCAAACAGCTGCTATCTTGTCCTGAATGAGTGAATGAGAGTTAATATTCATTCAGGTTTATCTGTCAGACAACATGAAAGCAATTATATGGTAGCAACCTGCCTTAATATAGAGGAGATTGAGCATCATCAGCAAAACATTTTGCAGTCTCTGCTGGCTTAAACCTGCTGAAAGGTTTAGATAGACAAACCTGTGTAGTTATCAACGTGGAGGTGTCCTTAGGTAAGAAAATCAGGCCTAGTGTTACCTTTTGGGATAATGCTGAGGGTCGGAGAAAGTCACCATTTCCAGTTTCTCCTGTCAGATCTCAAAGCAGTGAATTTAACACTATTAGTGGTGTAAAAGTCTCTTGGAAGGCAAGTCACCTTAGTAACATTAGCAGCTGACTCAAGGTTTCAGCATTTTTTTTTTATTTATTTATTTTTTTCCCAGAAGTGGCTAAAAACTAATTAAATCAGAGTGGATGTTTTATCACTTCTTCATATTTTTCATACATATCAATATACACTCAGTTTGGTATTGGATTCCAGAGACACAGGAAATCTGTGAAACCAAATTTGTTTACAGTTTGATATTGGCATTTTTCCATTAAAAAAGAAATTGGAGGGTTTAAAAAGAAAAACATGCTTGTTGGGGAGTAAGTCAAGTTTTCAGAAATGCAGATATAACTCCTTGGTTTTGCCATGAGCTGCTTCTGCAGCAGCAATTGGTCAGTCTTTGTGTCTGTTATGCAAAGTGGGAATCACAGCACATCCCTAGTTCCTTGTGACTACGGTAGTATGTATCTACCTAAGAGAGTGAGGCAATGCTTTGGCAATGGAAGCTGTGCTGGGATACCTCTGATGGAATGACAATTACTGGATCCATCTCGAGAAAGGGCTAAAAAACGTTTGTTTGGGTGGGGCTGACAGGTTACCGCTGGAATGTCCTGTCCATACCTTTAGCAAACTTGTCCTAGGCTTTACACATTGTGCTGTGTGTTACTGTCTGGGGGCACTTTTTTTTTTTGTTAAAAAAGCCCAACCCACCACTTGTAAAGGATAACATGTGGTGCAAACTGACTTGCAACCCAGGTACACGAGAGTTTCAGGGTTTTTTGCTTTCTAACCAGCCTAGAAGAGATGAGTAGAAGAGACGCCAAATGTATTCCCAGCTGTAAGAAACATGGTTGAGATCGTAAGGAGTGTCTCCTACCAAGACTGTGAACTATTTTCTCTGAATTTCCAAGTGCAGCTCTGTTGCTTCAGCTGGGGAAGGTTTCCCAACAGTCGCTCAGCTTCTGTGGAAACAGTTCCAGTGTAACACATAGGCCTGCAAACAACACGAAAAGCTAAACCTTGTTCTTAGATTTGCTAGGCTTAACAATGAACTTTGTCCAACTACAGTGTTTGCTCCCTTTTGTGCTAAAGTAGACCTCTGAATGCTATTACATGCTATAATAAGAATAACTTTTTACTTAGACTGAAGAATTTGTAACCCTTTTTTGTGTAGCTTTTTTTTCTGCCAAAAATATTTCCTAGTTTTAAAAAAAATTTTGTTGCATCCTTCCCTTCTAATAAGGATAGGGAAGGAAAAATCCTGCTGATTTGTATTCCCTTCATTCTGTGACTAGTACATGTCTTGTAAAGAAAGGCAGTGGTCTCTTGTCTCTTCTGTGCTGTCTCACTGCCTTCTAGTGCCCAAGTAAAACGCTTGTAAGAAACAAGAACTGGTGAATGCAGTTGACAGGTCTAAAACATTCAGCCTCTTCCTGTCCTGCAGGACTGCTTCTGTAAAGCAATGCTGCATTCCTAATTTAGGAATACTGGACTTCCTGCAAAAAGGATACAGACCGATGGTTCCAGTCTTGTAGCTGTCACTAAAAGTTCAGGATCCTCTTCTGGTCTCAGATTTGTGATGTGGTAAATATTTTGCTACCCGCCAGGCTTCATATTAGTGGTCCTATGACAAAGAAAGTGGTAGCTTTCTGGGGCTGTGGTATTAGCAATATGGTCTGGCTGATTTAGGGGAGCGTACTTGCAAGATCTGGCAAGAACTATGATGCATGCTTTCCTTTCTATTGGGATGGGCGTTTTTAAGTGAATTAATCATCCAGGTGCCAGTATTATCCCATTGGACATGAGAACTCTAGCCATGAGCCTTCTCTGAAAATCCTTGTTTGGTGACTTCTGATTGAAGTGTTCTGCACAATAAATTTTTTTATAATTAACAATTATATGGTGTTAGGAGGCCTATATATTTAGACCCGGATGAAAGAAAATGTTGAAGTACTTAAATATTTAAATCACAATCCCTTCTTCAGTAATACTTCCATCCCCTCCC